>JAGFPH010000384.1:537584-570294 GCA_018207615.1 Philaenus spumarius | reverse complement strand
AATATTTATAACAAGATTAGGCCTCTTTTTGGTTCCTTTTTGCTAACATATTTGTGCAAACAAAATCAAATACACAGAAATGTTCTCTGCACTTTTCTGAACACGAAAATGTATAAATGTACTTTACTAAAATGGTTTAGATAGGTTTTTAGATGAAAATGTGTTCTAGTAGTAAAAATGTGCCTGCCAGTATAGAAATATTCAACTGCCATATAGAAAGTAAACAAGAAAGTAAAAAAGAAAGAAAATTATCTCTAACTTCGTCGGATTCCCGGAAATTAAAGATAGGAGAAAATGTTTATTTTCTTTGCTCCATCGTTTCCCCGGTTCCTTCCGAATTCTTTTCTTGGATTCGAAATTATTATTATTATTTTCCATCTCAAATAAAACAAGAACAAGAAAAACACAAAATTACAACAAACAACCTGTTTTGTTGATTCAAGTTGAAATTTGGCCAAAGGGGAAATTATTTTAAAATATTTGTCCTGCAAGGGTTGAAACAACCCCTAAAACAATAAATATTGTTTGTTATATATCTCAAAAACCATACCAAGTAGGAACTTGAAATTTGGTACACATACTGCTCATAGGAACTAGAGGCACACTAAGAAATGATTTTAAAATATTTTGTCTGCAAGGGTTGAAACAACACCTAAAACTGTAAATATTAATTGAATACCGCCTAGGAACGTGAAATTTGGTACACATATTGCTCAATAGGGGCTAGAGGCGAACTAAGAAAGGATTTTAAAATATTTGGCCTTTAAGGGTTGAAACAACCCATAAAACAATAAACATTGTTTGTTATACTTTCCTTAAAGCAAGAAAGCCGAAATTTTGGTCATTTATTTCTTAGAAGATATATATAAAAAAATAAACCAGTTTTACCATTTTATCACGTTCTGCTAAGGGGTGAACATTTAGTCACAACTCCTATAACTATAAATATTAATTTAATAACCGCTAAGGAACGTGAAATATTTGGTTCAAATATTGCTCATAATTGCTATAGGCGCTCTAAGATTGGATTTTAAAATATTTTACCTTTAAGGGTTGAAACATACCCTAAAACAATAAATATTGTTTGTTATATATCTCAAAAACCTTACCTCCTAGAAACTTGAAATTTGGTACAAGTATTTGTCATAGGGGCAAGAGGCAAAATGTAATAACAACCCCTAAAACTATAAATATTAATTGAATACCGCCTAGGAACGTGAAATTTGGTACGCATATTGCTCATAGGAGCTAGAGGCGAACTAAGAAAGAATTTTAAAATACTTTTCCTTTAAGGGTTGAAACAACCCCTAAAACAATAAATATTGTTTGTTATACTTTCCTTAAAGCTACAAGGCTGAAATTTTTTACGTTTATTTCTTACAAGATACTTATAAAAAAATAAACCAGTTTTACATTTTGTCACGTTCTGCTAAGTAAAAATGGAGTAACAACCCCTAAAATTATAAATATTATTTAAATACCGATTAGGAACGTGAAATTTATACACACATTGCTCATAGGTACTAAAGGCGCACTAAGAAGGGTTTTTAAAACATTTATCTTTTAAGGGTTGAAACAACCCCTAAAACAATAAATTATTGTTTGTTACATATGTCAAACACCATACCGCCTAGGAACGTAAAAGTTGGTACACATGTTGCTCATAGGCGTTAGAGGAGCGCCAAAAAAAGGATTTTAAAATATTTTCCATTTAATGGTTGAAACATCCTCTAAACAATAAATAGTGTTTGTTATACTTTCCTTAAAGCTAGAAAGCTGAAAATTTTTTACATTCATTTATTACACGATACATATAAAAAGTAAACCAGTTTTACATTTCGTTACGGGCTACTAGGGGTGAAAATGTGATACAACCCCTAAAAACAATAAATATACATTTTTATACTTTCTTTAAAGCTAGAGAGCTGAAATTTTGTAAATATTTCTTACAATATACACATCACACTGATAAATAAACCAGTTTCAAATTTTATTAAGTTCTGTTAAGGGGTGGAAATGTAGTAACAACCCCTTAAACAATAAATATTAATTTTAATACTTTGCTTAAAGCTAGAAAGCTGAAATTTTGTACATTTATTTCTTACAAGATACATATAAAAAAAATAAACCAGTTTTACATTTAATAACGTTCTGCTAAGGGTGAACATTTTAGTAACAACCCCTATAACTGTAAATATTAATTTAATACCGCCAAGGAACGTGAATTTTGGTACACCTATTGCTCATAGGCGCTAGGGGCGCACTAAGATAGGATTTTAAAATATTTAGCCTTTCAGGGTTGAAACATCCCCTAAAACAATAAATGTTGTTTTTTTACTTCCCTTAAAGCTGAAATTTTGCACATTTGTTTCTTACAAAACACATATATAAAGTAAATGAGTTTTACATTTTGTTACTAACTGCTAGAGGTGAAAATGTGATATCAACCCCTAAAAATAATAAATATTTAATTTATTTTTATACTTTCCTTGAAGCTAGAGAGCTGAAATTTTGTACATTTATTTCTTACAATATACATATAAAAAATAAAAAAGTTTTACATTTTGTTACGTGCTGCTAAGGATTGAAAAAGTAATAACAACCCCTAAAAACAATAAATATTAATTGATATTATTTCCTTAAAGCTAGAGAACTGAAATTTGGCATTTATAATTTTATGAAAATATTTTGAACGTAAGCTGATCAAAACTAACCCGATCTATTCATTTGAATATTAAAGACGTATCTAGGTGATCTGTAAACATCCAGCTAAGACTGTGATTTACCAGTCTGTAGATTTAGTGGTTGAAAAAGAACACGCTCATCACTCTGATTCTTTTATTTTTTTATTGATTTAATTTATTCAACACACATACAGTGACGATTTACGGGCAACCAGTGAACAATAAGTACCAAACTAATTGAAAATACATGTTATAATTCATTTTCGTGAAATAATAGATGAAAGAAAATGAGAGAAAAGTATTACAATTAATTATGAATCATAGTGATAATGACGTAGCAAAAAACAAATTCCCTGTAGCGAAGCACGGGTTTTCAGCTAGTCTAATATAAACGAATCATTATTATGTGTATCAATAATTGTATATAAAAATTTTAAGACAATTGATAAATAAAAGAAAGTGAATCTTGTTGCTCTACCAAAACTTATCTGTCTATTTTATTGTAATTTAGATACAATAGAATATAATAGAATAAATTTATTAAGAAAATTATTATAAATTGGTACAACCAACGTGTTGGCTATTGAAAATATATATTACATAATTACTAGTGTAGTAAAAGTATTATAATGTTCATTTAAAACTTTTACCTTATAAAAGTTGTTTGTTTTAAAAAGGTTTTGACTACAGCGAATGGAATTTCTGGGTCCTTTTTAACAGTTTCTTTTGTCAAATTTAAAAAGTGGGATACAACCAATAGTTTTTAAATGACAAACTAAAATATAGAAAATGTTTTAAAACTGTACAAACTTGCATTATAACTTAATTAATTTAAACTATCCATTTTCGTAATTTTATAATGATCAACCATTTATCACGACACTAAAAACGATTAGTAAATGAGTGAAAATTGAAAATATAGAGGTTATATTATTGAGCTTTTTTTTAGGCGGAAAAATGCGTTTCGTGCAGACTTCAATCCGAATTAGAGGTACTGTGGGGCTCAATCCAGAGCGTACTGGCAATACCCACTAAACGACCGCCCTCCCCCCAAGTAAGGAAGTCACTCTGGCTCCGAACACAGGCACAAGAGTGTATCCGCCAGCCTCTCCTGAGAAGCTATACAACACTCATGTACCATGTGTAACGGACAGAGACACTCCGCATGCATCACTGGAGGGAGCGTCAGCAGCATCTAGGGGCTGTTCCCTAATGACTGCTAAATCAATCTGAAACTCACTTAATAGAAAAGAACGCAAACTGGTTAGTGTTAATCTTGATGGAGTCGCAGCGTGAAGAAACCTATGGCGGGTCGTCCAGGATAGCGGCAGGCCGAGGCCTACCATCTTCCTGGATGACGAGTCTCCTGCAGATCTCGGCTATATGAGGATAGCATGAGTTGCGAGCATCCTGAAACAGTTTAGTGGCACATCTTATAGCAAAAACTTCTAGGGTAGGGATACCAGCTGACCCTAGAATGGTGGAGTTCCTCACGTACCATGGCTGCTGCGTGAGTCTGCGAAGAGCGGTAGTCTGAAGAGTCTCCAGCTGTTTTCTACTGGATTTGCTGGCAAGCGCCCACCAAGCAGTAGACGCGTACATCAGCACTGAACGAACTATTAACAGAAAAATCGTTAATTTAGTTTTTACTGGCAAGGGGCTATGCCTAGCCAATAAGGGTGAGAGGAAACCCTGAATTTTCTTTCCTTCGGAGACCTTGTTCTGCACGTGTCGCCTGAAGTTGAGTTGACTGTCCAGCGTTATGCCGAGGTACTTGACAGAAGGCTTCCAAGGGATAGCCACCCCGTCAAGTTCCACGGCACGTGTCATTCTACGCCTTTTCCTGAAACAGATGGAATCAGATTTATCTCAACACAGCTGTTGTAAAAGGAGGGAAATTAACCATACGTTGTTCACATAGTTCAATAGTTTCTCTACAGATTTCAGCACTTACACAGAAAATAATATAATTTTGTAAAAAGAAATAATGTTTCCATAGATACGTAATGCTATGACCACTCCCAGTGGCCATACGACTCCGGAGGAACTTTTTTTAAAGCGTTCTTCGAGCGCAAAGGGTTAATTAAAGAAGACTTCTGCATTTAAGTACTTCGATTGGTTTAATCATTCTGGGGAAGGCTTTGTTAAACCACCACATAATATTACAAATGCCATAGCCGAGAATTAGATGCACCACTTTGATTGTCGTTGTCATTTCCTGAGTTATCTTGCAGATATGGATATTTAGATTTTTTTTTTTGCAACCCGTTTTATAAAAACTGTAAATGCATGTTATATCTTATCTTCTAAAGCGAGAGATAATTGTCTGTCTGCTAAATGGATCTGGAATCTCCGTCTAAGGATTTTTGATTTTTTGATTTTATATGGGGCTTTTGGCCACGAGAAATCGATTGGAAATGGTCACCAATCTGGGAAAATTCGTTTTCTACGTCTTTTTATTAAATTAAAAAGCGAAATTTGTCCATTTTAAACAATACAAATCACAGCTGATGCAAATGTTTTCAATGTCATTACAATAATCATCTGTTTTCTTTTAAACGAAGCACAGCTGATGCAAATGTTTTCAATGCCATTACAATAATCATCTGTTTTCTTTTAAACTGTAAAGCCTAATGTTGTATCTATTTATAGTTACCATGGCAACGAATACTTCTGCTAAATAAACATACCCTTCATTTAGTTGTTTAATGTTATAGGCCTAACCTAAACGATGTTCACGGAAATTTGCAATAATAGTTATTGAAATCATAGCCCTGCTTATAATCGAGCTTTAGCTCGGTCTCCTGGTACTGTATAGTAATTTAAAAACAGTTGTGGGGAAATGCTGTAAATGCTCAGATAAATGAATTCGTTAATTAGGCTATTTAATGCTCGTTTAATAGTAAAATATTTATTTAGTTACGAATTGCAGTAAGTTAAAAACAATTAATTATCCATTAAACTGCCACGGCCATTAATAGACTACTTCGCATAGATATGAATTATTGACATGTGGAATAAAGTGTAGTATTAAATATAAGATTGTTTTCTACTCGAAACCCTTTTTAAATTTTTTGGTGATAATTACAACAAATGTTTGAATATTATTCGTCTAAGAATATTCTAAGCGTGTTTGTATTCAAAACGAAAATCAAATAAATAATAAAATTATTTCTGTGGAAAAATTAGTTTAATTTTGCAAAACATCTATCTTTACCTAACAGATATTCCAGATATTGTTTGATGAACATTAACTTTTTTTAAAGACTTTAAATTAACAGTCGGCACAGCCCCTGCCTATAACTGCCAGCTCTGCTTTTAAATCACGCTCATAGTCCCTCATCTTTGAAATGGTTTGAGCAAATGACCGATGTGCGAAAGTTAAATTTATCTGCACGCTTGCACCGCTGTATCCATTGCTTACAAGTTTGTTCATCTTTAGGAATCTTATGGTAAGCTTATGTTATCTACTAACTCACGGGTTTTAATACAGCTATTATTACAAATAATAAAAGCACATCTCTCGCTATGCATTTCACTACAAAACTTGCAATGACAAACTAAACTCAACGCACAGCTACAAAAATAACATCAAAATAACGCATGAGTACCAATGTGCATATTACCATTGACTATCTAAGGACATAGTCAATGATATTACTGTCACTGAAGTCGGCCGATTACGCATTCCCTGGCGTGCGCGCCATAGGTGCGCACTCGTCTGAGACAACCTCCTATATACAAAAATTGGGCGAAACCCATGTAAACAGATTATTTTATTTTTCTGATATTTTCACTGAAACGTAGACTGAGCCACCGCTACCTATACATAGCTAATGTAAGATACAGTGACTAGATAGAGACAGAGATCGAACACGACCATCTCCAACAATTCCAATTGCGTCATGCGTTGTAATTTCACCATTAGTATTTAAATAATCAATAATTTACATTTGAAACAAATATTGATATTACCAACTAAAGGAAACAACATAATATGTAACACCAGAGGTTTGACATATAATGCAGTAAGCCTTTTGCTTTACTTAATCTAAAAAAGTGTTAGTTGTGAAGAACAATTAATTACCTGATTCTAAATTTTCCAAATTTGTTGCAAATAAACGTGTCACTTGGTTCATTGTAGAACCTAAAATTATGTTAAGTTTTTGATCCAAATGAGCTGTTTTACTAATCAATTCTTATAAAAGCGAGTGTACGTAACCTTATGTCTCACCATAAGAGTCACTGCAATAGCTCATCTTTCCTATGGTAATTTGCTAAAAACATAATTTCCCCTTAAAGCGATTAAACAACCTAATTAGGCTACTGAACTATTTAGGTCAGATATAAGTCACCTTTAAGTAATTTCATCGTTATAGGGCATACATTCTTAAAGATACTTCATTGAAACAACTCATATAAAAGTGTACATACATACGTATACGTAACATATAATATAACAGCTGATTTCACCCAGCTGATCTGTAATATTTCAAAACCCAGCGTAGATTATACTGTGGTGTTATGTTGTGAAGTTGATTTTTTTTAAATATGAGTAGTTATAAAACTAATGTATGCTATAATATGTTATAAGATTAGCTTTGAGGTTATAAACTGTATATAAATAGGCCTACAAGATTAAATCGTCAATATATTCGTTTATAAAAATTTAAAGAAGAGATAGGTACCTATTCGTTTAACTTCGGAAACATTCGTATATCTTCGTATAGCATATAAACATATTCGATTATCAATTTCTTCACTAAACAATTAATAATTTCTAAATAATTTGATCTATCAATAAGAAATAAAAAGCAATTAAAAGATAATATTTTTATCAATAATAAAAGAATAGTATTACAAATAATAAATTGAATATTTAACAAATCATCAAAGAATACAAATAACCTATTTGGATGAGGTAAAACAAATAACATGTAGTACCGTATCACAAAACTACTGAATTTTTGAATTATTATTTCTATATTTATCTCGGGTCGGTTCGTACTGGTTCATCAAAAAGCAAAAATAAGAATTGTTTTAACAATATAATAGATTTAAGAAAATTAACAATAAAAAAAACTATATACACATAACTTAAAAACTAAAAACACATAAATATATGATCTTAATAAGAGATCTAAATCTTAATCGGACACAATTCTTGTTCGTTAAGAAAAAAAATTGTAAATTAGTACATATCAAGTTCGAATATTTGTAAATCAATTATTAAAAAGTGTTTGTTCATTTACCAAGAAATAACAATGAATTAATGTCTATTACTACAAGAATTAATGAACTTTATTAAACATTTCGATATCCCTTTCCTTTTAATTATTATAACAATATTGTCAATGTTTGTCTTAAAAGATGGAAATTCTTAGCCGGGGTATAAAAGAATATATTTAAATATATAGGTTAGATCTCACCCAACTTGTAGATTAGTTGTCCTGGATGAATATTTTATTTATTATTGTTCTTATTACTTTCTCAAATTCTGGTAGGTATTTTTTTTACAAGTTTTCAACAATTTTCATGATATTCATAACTTCCTTGTATTAAAAATAATAATTATTAAAGTTGTATGGGGTCTTTTCTGTTATATCCCCGCATTTACGCACAAATTATCCCTTACATGTTGAATAGGCCTATTCTTAGAATTCTATGTAGAGTACATACACTAAATACCTCACTCAAAATCATTAGTCACTAAATAAATAATACTTACATTATAATGGTCACAATTTTTCGCATACTTATTTTAATATAATATTATTATAATATATTCATATTATAATAATTATAATAACGTATTATTATATACTATGTATCGTCTATTCCTTCTCAACGCGCTTTATTGCCTATATATACCATGTATCGCCTATTCCCTCTTCACGCTCTGACTTGTGTCTACGCAAAAAGTTTTCGTGACGCGAGATTTCAGAAACATAGTCAAGCGAAAGTGCCCAACGGGCCAATAGAAGTTATCACTTCAAAAATGTGCAGAATAGTATCCTATATTTATTTTTTTAGATAAATCCCCAAAAAGTTTCAATCTAGTACGAAAAATCTAAAAAAATGTTACTTCCTGTCAAAGATCGTGCTTCCTTTTGTTGGATTTTTTTGGTTGACGAACTCATTCGAGCGACTTAGAAAACCAACGTGTGTATCGAATCGGACCTAAAATTGGCTGTTAGAGTGCCAACATATAGTCTATAAATATATATAAATTTCAATGTCGTCCAAAACGTGTTACGGGGACTCCCCGTACGTGCCACTCCCGACCATAAGGGTCTCACCATAAGGGTCACTGCAACTGCTCATTTTTTGTTTGTATTTCATAATACACTAGTGCGTTATAAATTTGCGTAGTAAACAATGACGATAATGTGACGAAAAACTAACCTAATTTGAGTTATATTTTATTTGTTATCTGTAAAACTGTTTGGATATTCACTCGGCATTGTTTTTTTGTAGAACTTATTTTGAAAAACGAGTTAGACTATAACGTGGCTAATTAATTATTGGTTGAAAGCCCAGAGGCAAGGCAGAACTATCATAACATGACGCAACAATAGTGCGTGTTTCAATTTTAGTTTTAAACGAGCGCACTTTCTCGTTTACAGTTACGGCAACAATTGAGAGAGAGAAAAATAATTCCCTCGGTTGAAACCACATAAACTATTAATTTTATTTTCTTGAATTGAAATTATAAGTGCATAACATTTAAATGAAATTATTGCATTTGTTCACATGTTTTGGGCGAGACTTATAAAGAAATTATAAGATCTCTCGCGTTTTAATTAATACAAACTATATAATAATTGAGGAACTAGAATGGTTTGATTAAAGGGAATAAATGCATTGGCAACACTGTTCACAAAAAACAAATGTTTATTTATTTGTTCAAGTCGGTGTCAAATGTCAGAATACTCATCTGTTGGCAAATTGCCTAGATTTATTGTATTTTGAGATAATATAAAATGAAGTCAGCAGATATGTTTCTGAAGGTACTTTTTTTCTCTTAAAATTAGAGATTACAATACCATTATGTAATAAGAAAGCTATAAGTAGAGTACATCTTAGGCTAGCTATCATAACAACATTTTCACTGTTAGGGGTTAGGTCTAGGCTAGTCAATGATAGTATTTTTTCTGCTTCACAGTTATTAGCCTTTTCTGTTAAGTTACGTGTACACTGTATTGTTTTTTGTGAGTGTAGTTTTGTTTGTCTATCAGTATTAAAAATGTCTATTTTAGGAAGAAGGGGTAACCTAACCTTATGTGTAAACATCTGGAATCTAACTGGGGAACAGGCAATTAAGAAGGCAAGATTTACGAAAATGTATGCGAAGAAACACATGGACAACCTGTTGAAAAATGTAAGTTCAATCAAATTGTTTAAAGAAAATTATCAAATATTTCTTTCTTTTTGTTTAGGCCTACAAATTTCTCTGAATAGATCTACTACATACTAATTTGTGAAATCAGTGTAGCCACTCTATATCGATCATAGCAGCTGAGGGTAAAATTTACAACATGCCATATTGCAACAGAAGTCCCAACCAATAAAGAAGAAAAAGCTCTACAATGTAAACATAATGTTTAATTATATTATTAGGAATAAACGTTTAAATCAATGTAAATAGCAAACATAAGTCAACAAAATCGGATGAAATAAATTATAAAAAAACCTTAAAAATAAACTAACGTCACGTCATTAAATATAATATGAATTTATTTCACAAAATTTTACACAACTTGGTAAAATGACATATAATTGTTTTACTCCCCTATTCCAAAGAGTTTATTGGAAAATCTAAGTCATTTAAGTTTCTAAATATAAATATATATAGGCCTACTATAAAAATTTCAAAAAAATAATAGTAACACCGAACAAAACATACAGTTTGTACATTTGCAGTTAATAAACGTGCAAAACAAATGATGCAATTATATTAGTTTCCACGTATATTGTTATTCGTTTCCAATTGGTAAAGTTACTAGTATTCGTGTAGGCCTACTATTTGTAATAAAACAAGCAAATTGCAAAAAAAATATTACCAACCTAACTATTAAATTATTATATTTACAGTTAATAAAATCAGTCATAAAAAAAGTATAAACCTTCCCACTTTGAACTCGCACTTCAATATTCAATTAGTTTCAATGTACTTAGGTTAGCAGCACTATACATTTCCTAAAAAATTGTAAAATAGTCGTCGTTTGCAAAGACATCAGCAGGGAGGCATATTTTAAACTTATGCTGCAGCTGACTACCATACTGTAACCATTAACTGAAGTCAAAATCTGAGACATTGAGTACAAAATAAATTAGTACAAAAATAGTTGTAAAGAGTTTAAAAACCTTCAGACAGGCGCAAGTATAAATACATCACAGATACTCATTTTTGGTTTCTTAAGTAAATGCACAACAATATGATATTAAAATGCGAAGGCAAACTGAAGGGTGAGAGGCGCCAATAGGTTTTTAGTCGGTCACTGGCATACAAATTTTTTTTAAATGATAATTTCAACCCAAAACAACAATTAGTTATTGATAATCTAAAGCCCCACGTTTTGAACAAAATTATCAATTTTTACATCGCTTTTATACATTTTATGTTTACTGATTCTAATTGCCCAACAGGCAAATATTATTTTATCATTTGAAAACCAACACGGGGCAATTAGAACCAGTAACATAAAATTTTTAAAAGTAAAGTGGAAATTTATAGGCTATACTAGTCAAAACTAACATAAGGATTATATTTTTACGCAATAATAAATATGATTATGCAAATAGGTACGTGTTGTGGACTTTCGTAGTGACACAATATCAACACCCACAGAGGAGATGAGGAAGGCAATCTACAATGCGGAAGTTGGAGATGATGTATTTGGAGAAGATCCAACGGTAAATAGTAAGTACAATTGCGTGTTAAAATTTTGTAACATAATATGCGCATTTACTTAAATGCCTATTTTTGGGCATTTTTGTATTAAATTTATTTTTATTTTTATTATTTATTTTCTATTGGCCTACATTACTTGAAAATAATTCTTCGATATGTGAAGGAATAGAGTCTGATACGGTTATAATAATAAGACAATCTTCTGCCTAAAGATGTATGTAAAATATTCATTGACACATTTTGGAGATACTCCATCTTCTAGAACTAGCATAGACTCATATTTAGTTTTGTTCAGTTCGTTCAATAAACACAGTTTGTTACAATTCGGTTATATGTATCCATATGTGTGTCAATGTTCACCTTTAAAAATGAATGGTGCAAAAGAAAAATTGTTTAATTTAGAGCTGTATATGGTTCTAAAAATATTCTAACTCCCAATTAGTTAACAATCTCTCGAAAATCTAAATTTCAAATCCAATCAACACGCAAGTGGTTAGGTTTATAAAAAATACAAAGACTTAGAAAGTGAATCCTAGAATCCTATAGGGGGTTCTGTAAGAAATTTTAAAGATTTTTAGATATTGATTTTGACTAAAAAGCAGGGAAGGCCCCCTCCACCTAAATTTAGTTGTAAAACAAATTGTTTCCAAAACCCTCATGATAGCCAATTTGAAAGAACCCCGGAATGTTTTTTTCTATAAAAATAAAAACTGTTTATTAATTAAAAAGGGTAATAATATTTAGCTGTCACTTATAATCTCCATTTATTCTGGAAAACTAAACTGTCTCAGTAATTTGTAAATTTCATCTGTTTTTTTTTTAATCACTACTTTCTGTTGGGTTCTCATTAGCATAAGTAATTTTATTGTTGATCAGCTGATACAGTCAGCTGGTGAATAAGGTTTCAATTTAATGATTGGAGTTTCCTTATTAAACCATTATAGGCATATCCTTTAGAGGCAAAGGGAGCAGCTAAAATTAACTTAGTAGTCCACGTGGTCGATATAACTTATTGTTACTTGTAAGCTTAAATCATTCAACCATTAATTAAAGGTACTTTACTACTAATTAATGGTACTTTTTACTTTTAATCCTGAACTACTGAATAAAGTTGGTATATAGGCATTATTTAATTGTGTTAAATTACCCTAAATGTATTTAATAATAATGACAGAACAAAATTAATGAAGAACTTCAAACTACACTGTAGGTCAATTAATTTACTTATGTTAGTCCTTCTTTAATAATTTACTCGCAGTAAGTTTGAACAGAAAAATTTTAAATCCAAACTTTGATTGTCCCTCTGTAAATGAATTTTTCATGTTTGATTCATGCTCACAATATAAAAGAGAGGGAAATGCAATAGGAATGAAATCCTTAATGGGCTGTGCACCATAAACAGCTAATCTTAAAAATATAATATTATAGATAAACGAGGAGTTTTTAGAAAGGACATTGAAGTTTTTTTTATGTTCCAAGGTTTAAAGTTAAATGCTTATCTGATATGTTTGTGGTTATTGTAACAGGTCAAGGTAGAAAAGATTATGCATCTCAGTTTCTGTCAAAACAGAAAAATTACGTAAATTTTATCTTCCATCGTTCCGAGCGGGTGGATTTCACGCCTGATAACGCCTGCAAACTGATTAGGCCATTCATTATCAAGGTTATATTTTTAGTATATTGTGCGGAGGTGATGGGGTCATTTATCTGGTTGACCTGCGAAAGAAATATTTATTGCTAAGCAATTTGTTAAATTATGAAATATTTATCTCTGGAATTAATTTTGAGTTCTTTGAGTTATTACGTATGTTAATTAGTTGCTTGTGTTATATAAATGCCAACGTGAAAGAATGGTAAAATATTAAAGAGAACTAGGTGAGACCTCTGTGTGACCATTTGCAAAATTGTAAGCGAAATAATTTAACATAGCCTATATTTTATTACACAGATGATAATTTACTATATACACAATGTTTATGTAGGCCTAATCCGTATTGAGTTAATATTTCACACAGTTTTTACACAACATTGTAAAATTACATGATACTCTCCTATTCCAATGGCTTAACCCCAACAACTAGTCAATTCACTTTAGTTGTAATTTTATGACAAGAAATTAATGGACTATCATAGCCTATATTAGAATTCATGACATGTAACAAAACAGAAATAGTATATTTCACAACTAGTGGGAAAAGTATGATTTTTCAGGTGCGAGTCGTATTTAAACTGCGAGTCGTAGACGAGCAATTTAAAGAGAACGAGCATCTGAAAAGAACATTTTCCCACGAGTTTTGAACACTATTTTTCAAGATACTACAGCAAAAAAAATATTTGATAAACAGCAAAAAATATGATTATTTACATTTATTTTTCTTCTTACTGACTCAATTTTTCTTCTTTCCCCGCTAATTTTTCCAAACCTGTTCCCATGGCAGTGGTTTCGCTATATAGTAGATAGGGACAGCGGGAATCTCGTTAATCCATTCATGCGCGTCTGTTTTAAACAGATGGACATTATTTCAATATTGTATTGTTGTAATCAGCTGATTTATCCTCACTAGTGAGAATATAATTTATTTATCCTCACTAGTGTGGATATGACAAACTTTACCTGGCAATATACGCATACACAATAGAAAAGCTACTGATATTCCAGTAGTATCGTGAAAATTATATTTTCACTTTTCGGTTGAATCTAAACGATAAATTAATATAAATGGATGACAAATTAGACACCTGATTACATTCCAATTCCAACCTGAACTTACGGCTAAAAATTAGGCAATTATATTACTATGCGTGACGTTAAATCTAATTTCTGAATTGAAGGAACGAGTATAATAATAACGTAAGCTTACACATTTCTCTGTTGGTATCTTTGCAGACGACTACCTCTTTTCTACGAAAGAGAGTAGTGCTGCCAACCTTACATTTTGGTTTATGATACTGTTTTTTACAAATTGTCTGTTATTTACATATATGTGTATATCTATTAAGTTACATTTAATTATTAAATGTCTCTCTTAGACTATAGGAGATTATACTGCACATTTTGGTGCGCAGTCCATAATCCGAGGTCGCAAGATCGAGGTGCAAAATCACAATTTGGTTTGATCTAATTATTTTTTCCATAACTCGGTTATAGCAATACCACCTATAATACAAGGCCTACGGGCTCTGACGTCACAGTGACGTGACGTCAGCATAAGAAGGCCATCATTTTCTCGCCAGATAAATCCGATAGATGTCGCAGCTTATCTCAAGCTTTGTTTTACATGACAGCTGGTTAAGATCAAGATATTTTGAGGTTACTTTGTTTTGTTTTATGTGCTTTATTTAGTGTTAAGACAATTTATAAAATGCCTAATAAGTGTTGTGTTCCGGTTGTAAAGGAAATTATATAAATGGACAAAAGGTCCACATATTAAGTTTCCTAAAAGAAGTTAACCTATTAAATAAATTAATTGCTGCTATTCCCCGTGTATCATTTACACCGACAAAATATACCAAGGTTTGTGAGTTACATTTTATAATTACAAAGAGCATATTACTTGGACAGTTATAGAACAAGATTTAAAATCAGGACAAATTGTTAGGCACAAATTTACTATTCGACCCTAGGCTAACCTATGGCAACATAAATGTAAGAATAAATAGAAAAAAACCTAAAAGGTTCTAATCTATGGTATTTAGTCACAGTATATTTACCTGTATTCAACATTTAACAGTAGAATAGGCGCAACTTTACTATTCGACTCTAGGCTAACCTAGAGCTAACAGAAATGCAAAAATAATAATAAAAAAAAATACCTAAAAGGTTCTAACCTAACCTATTTAGTCACAGTATGTTTACCTGTATTCAACATTTAACAGTAGAATGTAAAACAACGTCATTGTCTGCAAAAATATTAAGCTAGAGTCGAATAGTAAAGTTACGCCGTAGAATGTAAAACAACGTAGTTGTCTGCAAAAAATATTAGGCTAGGCTAGGGTCAAATAGTAAATTTACTTTTAGACCCTAGCCTAATATTTTTGCAGACAGCGACGTTGTTTTACATTCTACTTTACTATTCGACCCTAGCCTGATTTTTTTGCAGACAACGACATTATTTTACATTCTACTGTTAAATGTTGAATACTGTGACTAAATACCATAGGTTAGAACCTTTCAGATGTTGTTTTATTATTCTTGCACTTTTGTTGCCATAGGTTACCCTAGGGTCGTAAAGTAAACTAACAGCGTAAATTTACGCCAATTGTTACAGTAAATTTAAAGTGTCCTCACCTTCATACAGATGCAGTTCCTAGCCTATTTCCTAATTGTCCCCACTATCTCCAAAAAATACTAAATTTCGACAGAGGAGCGATGAAAGAAGAAGTTAATTGAACAAAATATGTTGTTTATAGCCTTAGAAGAGAGTATAAAAGGATATTTAAGATACAAAGAAACACCAAGTTATTGTAATTATGCGGAGTTCCTAAATGTTTAAAAAAATTTTAACATTCCTGAAGGTTGGGTTAAAAGTAAAAATAAAACCAATGTAACAATATTTAAATACAATACAAGCCAGGACCTATTGTAACCTATGCAATTAATTGTAAAAAATGAAAATTTGAAAGTAGAATTATTTTTGTATGGCTCTGAAAATAAAAGTAGAACATCCTTGATTACAAACAATATAAATGAGATTTATGAGGTATTAAATAAAATAGAAGCATGCTCATGAAGTGATTAAAATGATATTAGGCCTATTGACAATCACAAGAAATAAATAAAAACACAAACCATAAAGCATGTTTTAGATTTTCTTTTAAATATAACTGATGACAAAGATACAGGATTATTATTCATTTGCGAACAATTGCAACTGCATACCAATTTAAAAGAAAGATACAGATATTCATGTAGCATGTCCTTGATTTTAGCCTTATTAATTTTAACAATTAGTCTCATGCTTACAAATTTTCAAAACATTCAGCTTCTCTTATATTACCACACCATGAAACCATTAAATCAGTTTGTAATAAATTACTAAGTGATCCAACTTTGGAAGAAAGACAATGTTTTCTCAAATATGCAAGACAAGTTTTTAAATACATAAAAGAAAATTAAAAGCACATGGTATTAGATGAAATTCACATTAAACCATACAGTACTTAGATTATAAAGCTGGAAATATTAAGGTACAGCTTGTAATAATACTTGTTTAGCATCTACAGCTTATGTTTTTATGATAACCTGCATTGACTCAAGTTTTAAAGAAGTTATACAAATATCACCAATGTCTAATGTAAATCATTAAATACTCTTCAAGTTCATAACAACAATTATAGCTAATTTAGAAGAAATAGGCTACAAAATATTTTGTGTTACCAGTGACAACAATGCCATAAATAGTAAAGCAATGAGAATGTTTGCCCAGAACCAATCTACAAACATTGTGTATCCTCATCCTTGTGATAAAGATAGGCCTTTGTTTTACTTAATTGATTTAGTTCACTTGTTAAAGTGTATTAGAAACAACTGGTTAGATTCTAAACCAGACCAAATTTAGTCTGGCAAAGGACATAATAATAGAAAGCTTAGTAACCTGAAGCTGTAGGCTAATAATTAGGCCTACAGAGATGTTAGTTCTACTATTGTAATTAGTATTTTGTTTTTCTAAAAAATATATAATAGCATGCAATTTGAAAGGCTAGGTACTAATTTAAATTAGGGCATATAGGCTATAATATTTAGGATGTTTTATAAAGTTAGTATATTTTCCATAAAAAGCAAATACCGGTATTGTTTACAGCAACAAAATGCAAAACGTATTTTTTAACATTTCATATTTCAAGATTAAATCTTTATAAATATAAATATTCTTTTAATTTAATATCAATAAATATGAATAGAAATAAATATATTATTCTTATAAAGACAAAATTTAGGACTGAAAATAATTTGTGACTAATAATTGTGACAAAATTACAGTTTGACCTTGTTAATAAAGCGAACGATTTCTATATAGCTGCATTTACTATGTGAGCCTAGGCCTTCCTTTGCTGACGTCACGCCTGAGCGCTGAGGCCTTGTATTATAGGTGGTGTTGGTTATAGGCCTACTCTGTCCTTAAAAAAAACAACACAAACTTTTACTGTCTCTTGAGATTTTTTGTAAAGATTGGTTTTCGAGTTATTCAACATCAAACAACCGCCATTTTAAATTTGGTGGTTGGAATTTTTTTTGTAGTTTGGCCTTTAAAAATCTATTCAAAATTTCAACTTAGATAAAATAAAGTGACAGTAGGTCTATGTAAGGGGGGGGGGGATAACTGTAGGCACATATTTAAAATATCATCAAAACAGTTCATTTTTTGAATGAGGTTTGACAGTAAGCATATACTTTGCGGGTTTGAAATGACCTTAACTGCGTAACTATAGTAAGATAATATTATCTGAATGACGGAACAGTGATTACTAAAGAAGGATAAGTATGATAAATGCGTTATTTGTTAAGATTAATTAATTGGTTTGATAAACTCCCAAGTTTATGTAACAGTATTGATGAAAGGTTTTTTCCTGGTGGAGATAGCATTTACACACTCCATCTTTGGCCCAACTCATGATTTCCGGTGCTATTATAAATTAAGTTTGTGTTTTTAGTGTTTTTGTTATTTTATTTTTTTTAAGTACATAGTTAATTAGGATAAACTTACAAATTCATTATAGGCCTACTGTATACATGTACAACTCCCCAGGAAACAAACCGAATGTTGGGTATGTTCTACTTGTTAACTGTCGTTCTTGACAGTGGCGGCTCGTAGCTAAAATTAGGTGGGGTGCTGTACCAGAAATTGTTTAGCCGTTGTTTTAAAATTCTATAAAGGGAAACTAACATGTGTGAAAAGAAAATGTATTCCAAACTTGATAAAATCCTAAAAGAACAAAATCAAACATTTTTCACTTACTTTAACCTAAATTGTCACAGTTCAAGCTTGATCTATTCATTTAAAAATGAAATACATTCTTCTTGTTTTAATTTGCGCGAAAAGAACAATAACTTATAAACAGAACTTTATATTCTTGTTTTAAATTTAGGCCTAATCTAAGATATATTTTCACACTTTAACAATAAAACAAAATGACATTTAAATAGTATATAAATTCACCTGTCTGATAAATGTCTAGTAAATAAATTTGTTCTTTCTGAAATCATAGCCTTATAGCACGCGGAGTAAAAAAGAACTACCTTCCACCATCGATAATATAAAGTGGAAATAGGGAGTGCTGTAGTTCCACAGAGCTTATATGCTAGCTGCCTCTGGTCAAATTACATAAAAAAGAGCAATTGTTCATGAGAACATTATTTACTTATCATTGTTTGAGTATGTACTTCTACTTTATACATTCCATCTACTAACTGTGCTCACTCTCACTCAAATGAGATCTTTTTGTGAAATGTGACAGACATGTTAGATTTCATGCCAGATCCTACTAAGGCTACTTATAAAGCTACGGAGCATTTTGAGATGATCTGCCGATCAAGGGTGCCAAGACAAGTACTTCATGGTGCAAGTTGCACCATCAAAATTTTTGGTGCGATTTGGGAAATCGGGGCACAAGCAATCCTTTAAGCCGTAGATAGGTAAACGTAAATTCAATAGAGTAAAGGGGGCAAAAGTAAGTACCTGACAAGTAATCTTAGTTCCAAAGACCAAAGGGAAAGTTATAGTCTTACACCACTCAAACCCAAATGACAGGGCATGCAAGGGCTGCACACTTTAAACAAAGGACAGTTAATTTTGAATTCAATAGGATAGAGAAAGTCAGCGATTGCAATATAAATAATATGTTGCATAGTGATTTCAAATGAAGAAATATTATACACATTTGCTTTGACAACTCCGAAAAGAAAACAGCTTTTATTATGTTGGTTAATCCCTTGATTGTTACAGCTTTTAGAAATGAAATTTAAATATTTGTGTATTTTTATTGTTAATTAGTTTTGAAAATAAAATGTGTTTATTCCAAACAACAGTTTTGTATGTTGTTTCTGCCCTCAATATTGTTATTACGTTCAACATCAAACTGAAAACAGCCCATGCAGAGTATTAAGTTGTACGGTTTCATTGCTTCAATAAAATCAGAAAAAAATAGTTGTCGATGAATATTGAACTGTACCTTGTAAAACTTCATAAATTTTGGTGACTATCGATGAGTTATACATTTTTTATGGATTTGGGGGATTGAACCAAAGTTTGGTGGGAGCAAGCGTCAAAGCATTATGGGAGAGGGGTTGGATGGCATCTCTGCTGGCGATTCACCCCCACAAGAATAAAACTGAGTCGTCTGCAATCAACCCCATTTTCGTAAACGAGCATACCTAACATCCGCCTTAATCTTGCCAGCCCATAAGTAGACGTTTTTCGACTTTGGATGTGGAAATCGTATCAATCTCTTTGCCTACCTAAGCCCAGGAATTAACCCCAATGGTGGGACTGGATTTCAACCATGTTCCTGGGGTTGCCGTTCAAAATACATTTCTGGAAATTAAAGGCAAAATGTTGTTGACTTTTTTTTAATTTTTAGTGTCTATATTCATATGTAAATATTTACTATAAGCCTATTTCAACTGTATTAGTGATAAAAAATGAGTGAGGCAACAAGGTTCATAATTATGATAGTTGTATGGGTTAAAGATTGATGGGAAAAAGCCCCTAGATGTATGTAGATAGTACTCTTACTATACTTATTGTTTGTAATGTTTGCAGAACTGGAGAAAAAGGCAGCGGAAATAATGGGCAAGGAAGCTGCACTATTTGTTACCAGCGGAACTATGGGCAATCTGATTGCAAGTGAGTTATTAAGTTTTCAAGATTTCAAACAGTTTACATAAAAAACTTTTTAATAAGTAATTGGGAATATGTATCAACTTTGGCTATCAACCCTTTCCACCAATTTAATGCTGTACATTTGTCTTTGTTTTTAGTTATGGCTCATTGTGATGTACGAGGCTGTGACATAATTGCCGGAGACATGAGTCACATTATCCTGTGGGAACAAGCCGGAGCAGCTCAGGTGTGTGGTTAGTTATAACAGTACCAGATGTAGAGGTGGGTCAAAGTATTCGCCTCCGATATTTTGTTTCTGTTACATGACTCTAAAGTATCAGTTTTAATATCGATTTTAGTATCAGTATTTGTTTGCGTATCGGCAAGGACCAAGGGTTGCCTCTCTCCCTCCCCCCTACCATTATGCTAAATTATTCAAATTACAAATAAAATTATAATTCTCGCAATCCATTTTTTGAACGTCATTATTGATAAATTGCTTATATAATTCTATTTTCATATTCATTTTCAAATAAAAAAACGGTATAACTGTAGTTTCATTTTCAAATTACATCTTTAAAATTCAGTGTATCCAAGTTCACATCTACAAGTTTGAGTGTTTATGGTATTAGTATATTGTTCTACTTATGTCTGCTCCTCCAAATATTTGTTTATTGCATGACGGCCGTTTCGACTATTCAGTCATGGTCACATGCATTTTATCGGTACCATATATAAGTTATATATGTACCTCCTTCACACTGTTACAACACATTTAAAAACACATTACAGATTTGACAAACATTTATGAACACTAACACATTTACACACACTTAATTACGTTTAAAAATCACTTTGTTTATTTACTAAAGCACAAACTTTTTCCTTACACGACTGTGATTGATACTGTACTGTAAAGTAAGTGTGTCTAAATGTGTTAGTGTTCATAAATGTTTGTCAAATCTGTAACATGTTTTTAAATGTGTTATAACAGTGTGACGAGGTACATTTATCAGTTATATATGGTACCGATAAAACCCATGTGGCCATGACTGAATAAATAGTCAAAACGGCCGTCATGCAATAAACAAATATTTGGAGGAGCAGACATAAGTAGAACAATATATACTATTATTAAAAAGCTCTCCAGTAAGGTGAAAAATATTAAAATTTATGGATTGTTTTTTTTTTAAATCATTTTCAAAGTCTAATGTTATTATTGTATTCAATTTAGAACAATGTTCGGATTTAAAATAACACAAACTTTAACTTTACATCAAGATTCATTAATATAAGCAATGGTTTGCTTTAGAAATAGGATAAACAAAATGCTTCAAGTTTTTTCCAAAATCGTTTATTTCACAAGAGGTACAGTTAACAGAAAGGTTTTCATTCACAATGTTTCAAACGTAGATTTTCTATCATTACGAGAAATTATTTCTCTCATGTCATTCAAATTAAGCAGTGCTGTCATTTCCTTTTGGATTTGAAGGACCGACATGTTATTTAATCTCTTTTGTGTCGTTCTTTGACGCAAATACGTTTTCAGCCGTCGAAGTGCGAAATGAGCGCTCAGATGATAAGAATTACAAGTTTAAGAACTTTCTTCAATAGATTTTGCAGTTCATAGCACATGTACGCTTGTCAAAAATAAACAAAACTATATGTATTAGCTGTTCTCGACGGCCTAGTGTGCTATCCGTATCGCAGAGAGCACCATGCTAACCAAGAAGAATAATTTGATAAATAAATTTCCTAATAGATAAATTTCTATGTAGAATTTTTCATTCTGTTCAAAATTCAAATTACTTTCAAAAATAGTGTAGGGGCAAAACATACTCTTTGACCCCTTTGAAGTGAACCAAAGGGGAAACTGTCCACCTTCCCCCCCAGTTCCGACGTCTCTGTATATCGGTCAGTCAAAAACTGGCTTTTGAACTAAATAAATATAGATCTTTAGATTTAATCTCGAAATTCTACCAATTCTGTCTGTAAAGTAACGAAATTCAACTTGTTCTTCACATAATAAATTTTAATTTATTTGTATGCAAATTCTTAATGAGCAAAAATCTTGTACCTTGACGCTATGAGCAAAAACGGGAAAGGACAAGAGAAAACTTGATGGAATTAATGATAAACATTTAGTAAACATAAGAAATACCTTAGAAGTAAATAATTCGAATATTAAAGGGTAGAATAATTTAACAACTAAACCTTGACCTACAAAAATACATTTTTATATTCATTGTAATAGCAGCCAACTGCATAAAATAACAGGTAAAACAGCTGATTCAGATAACGAGCTAACATCACAATTTTAGGTTAGGCTTAGTTTATTTTATTTTTCCTGGCTTAACGGTACATCCATGTCTCTTTTGTGCAAATCTGTGGCACAGTACCTTTCGAATCATACAAGTTTCATTCCTCGTTTTTTATAATAAATACTAAAAAAAGATAGGCCTACTTCAATTTTCAATGTTCACGTTTTAACATAATGATGTAACCAACATCCTTTTAATTATTATTAATTAAGTTGAGTTTGTTTAGTTTATTACTAGACTAACTTTATGTTTTACATGAATACTTTAATTATCACGTAATATTTAATTGTCCAAAGATACTCAACAATACATATCATAGCGTAGTATATATTTAAACCAATACTCAATAATTGTTTAAACCAGTACAATTATCACACATTGTCATATAATGGTGTTTGAAAGTATCCATGATGAAAAGTATTCTTAATATCAATAATTTGTTCTTAACCCTAACTGACGGTTTTAACGAAAATGGATATTTTAGTGTGTGCAAGCATTTTTTCAAAAATTCGCCAAAAATAGTAAATGAACCCCAATCCAAAAGTGTTCTATAGCTTTGTTGTAGAGAAAGGTTCAAAGAATTTATATATGCCAGTAAAAAAATGATAGATGTAAAATTTACAAAGTTATTTGCTCAAGAAACAAAAAATGTTCAGTTTCGAAAAATAAAAGTTCAACTTTAGGTCTACATAAAAAGTAGTAAACATTTTTTGTAATTTTTTCCATAAATGTAAAAAAGTATCGTAATTTAGTTCTAAATAGAACTCTATAAAAATATTTATCAATTTAAAATTTCCTATTTTGGAAACACCAGTTTTTATGTTCCAACTACAAGGGTGCTAACGAAACTAGGCCTGGTTTGAAACGTAATTTAGGAATATTTTCTTTGCGCAAAAATAAAATATTATAACAAAGTGTAGAGAATAAATCAAAGAATTGAAATGTATACTTGTAAATTATTATTTCATAAAAATATTTGAGTTAGCTTTACTAGAATCACAAAATAAGATGAAACAAATGAAACCTCGTGCGGACAAAGGAAATTCAAAAAATGACCGTTAAAACAGATGTACTTTGCAAACTCAAGTGGTAGTTTGAATTCTGCGCAAGTCTGTACTTTCAACTGCTGTTTGAATAACATCTAAAAAGTCAAATATAGTTTGTTTTACACCAAATGAAAGATTGAACTTTGGTCTATAAATAGATATAAAAAGGTTTATTGAAATAATTCGAACTATAAAAGATATCTCGAACGCAAAATGTGCTGTTTTATTGGTTGAAATCTGCCCAATTGCAAAGGTTTACAGACAATTCCATATCTTTGGAACTATGCAGGTGACTTTTGATTTAATGGCAGTTTTAGAAAGTTAAAATCTTAACGAATCCAAAGGTATCTCTACATTATTCTCAAAATATCCCGGTCGAGCGCAATTCAGCTTAAGAGAAGTGACAAAATAGATCATAATTGCTTTGTATTTCATGCGCGGAAAAATGTTTACAGAAAACTAAAATTTTAAAACGATGATTACATATGTAAATATACGTTTTAGAAAGAAATGTTAAATACAAAAATTAAAGTTTGAAACATTAACTTTCCAATGGTGTTTGTCTTTTTGAGATTTTGGGTTATGGACTTCTTAGCTTTACTCATAGCATACAAACTCGGCCTACCAGAATACACAGGTAAATCCCCCTCATGATCGTACTAAAATCAAACTTTTTGGGGTTTTATCTAGAAAAATAAATGTAGGATATTATTCTGCACATTTTGTTTTTTTACACAACCGTATAGCTCGCTTGGTTCCCCCAAAATCAATCATTACGTAAAATACCATAAAGTACCCTAGAAGTACTATAAAAAGTGTGTTGGTCCACTGCGAGTGATGCAAAGCAGTCCATAATCCGAGGGTGCAAACGTGCAAAGTGAAGTCGATAATCTGAGGGTGCAAACTTGCAAAGTGAAGTCGATAATCTGAGGGTGCAAACTTGCAAAGTGAAGTCGATAATCTTAGGTCGCAAGGTCAAAGTGAGTGCAAACTCGCAAAGCGTGTGTTTCCGCCTTGGGCAGAACGAAGCAGTGCGTGAACCGTAGCTGGAGGCTTAGGTGCAAACAAATTCTAGTAATGTATAACATTTCGTACAGTATTCAGCGCCTTTGTGAGCAGACTATTTTCCCAAATAGTTGGTTAAAACCTTAAAACATGTAAACTGAATTTTGGTTTCGGCTGCGTGATTGAATTATTTTTGTTGCTTTTTAGTATTATTTGTAGTTGTCAAGATGAGTAGATGGGAATTAGGCTTCGGGAAATATGGTTCAATCTACTGATTATCCTTCAGTGAAATGAACTAGTTCACCATTCAGTAGTTCAATCAGTTCAATAGTTCGGAACATATTGAATGTGATGTAGTGAGTGATCTATACTTAGCATTAAATAAATTACTGATATAGGCATAGTAATATTAAAACATAATGAATATGTATCGATTAAGCTACACAATATTATTACATACAAATTTGTCTGTGTTTTTACAAATCTGGTAAAAGATTTTGTATTCATTGTTAATAGCCTTAGAACTATACTCGCGGCCACAAAATTAGGCGGGTGATAGAAATGGCGGTGTTGCCACTTCGTGCTGTAGTTATTTATACAAATACACCCGTCAAGTAAAGATTTTTGAAGGTAGTGTGCTTTCTCTCGAGCTTGTGAATCTGTCTACAGAGCATAGTGAAATAAAATTATACCACTGCCTTCAGAAAATGCTACTGATTCCAATGGTATGACTTTTTTATTTTTATAACGGCAGCAAATAATTAACAAAAATAAAAAACTTAAATTGTAATTTAATTCAAAACCGCCATGTATTGAATTTTTCACCAAGCGAGGATGTTTTTGTCTTTTTGGTCAGGAAGATTTCGTCTGCGGTAAAGTTGTAGAAAATCGTATGAATAAAATTTTTGGTTTGAAACTTTTTTTTATGAGATTCTTAGTTTAGTTGTAAAATGCATAACTGTATGAAACAAAAACAAAGACACGCGGGCGCTCGGCGAGAACCGTAGCTCGTAACCCTTGTTTAATGTTGTAAGTTGCTATTACTTTTCGTTCAAGACAGTTTTTAAGTTATTCTACTTTTAGTTTATTTTATTTTATGCCAGTGGTATTTTTTCTCTATTTAGAGTACATTTTAAACTTTTTCTTTTGTAGGAATGCCCAATATAGGTTTTGCCTAATGGATTCCTATTTATCGCTAAAATATTAAATATCTAACATAATATTAAATTTATTTGGTACTAATTTTGTGAACATATTGTAAATTATTATTCTCATACAGTTAAAAAATGTTGTTTTCTTTTTAAACATACAAATCATTTTGTCAAAAATATACATAAATTTGAAACGTTACCGGTAATTAAGACGTTACAATAACTGTAAAGTTATAAGCAGCTTGATAGTTAAAAAATGAAGTCAGTTAATAGCATTTACAATAACTAATAACAGTCTGTGCCAGTCGATAACACTTTTATAGGAAAACAATTTCATTGCTTATCCCTACCGAGTAGCCAGGCAGAAAGGCAACACTGCACGGTTAGTGTTGCCAATTCGTGCGTGGAGTAGGCGAATCTCGACCTTCCGTCGCTAGGCTAGTTACATATCCAGCAACACCGCAATTTCTATCACCCGCCTAATTTTGTGGCCACTAGTATACATATATTTTATACATATTATTTATTTATTGTCAATTGTAGTCTCTAGTTTTACTTTACCTTATTTACGTGGCTAGATAAAAAGGTAGAGTAAAACTAACTAGAGACTACAATTGAAAGTAAATAAATAATATATATATATATATATATAAATACTTATTTAACAAAAAAACGATCAATTAACCACTCAGCAGATGACATTAATCAATGTGAATTATTCAAAGTTAGATGGGAACAACATGTTACGAACACAAACTACCCATGGAAACCAGATCCTCCATTTAAAAATGTTAACTCTGTTAGTAGTGGCTATTTATTTTCTAAACAAAATTAATGAATATTATAGATGAGATAAACCCAAATAAAGAATATATCTTTAATGTGGTAGAGGATTTAAACTGTCAAGATGAAGATATTGAAATATTGGAAAAGGAAACTATTTATTTATTGTCTTTGAACAGGGATTTGAATGTTGAAGACAAATTAATTTTGTCTGTTAATATTAGAAGATTGAATTCAAATTTTGATCAACTGCAAGTTTTTGTTGAGAGATTAGTGAATAAACCTATAATTATTATATGTACTGAAACTTGGAATTTAGAGTACTATCAATACTTCCAAATGTCTGGTTATAAATTTTTTTATAACAATAGCAGAATTAATCAAGCTGATGGTGTTGTTATGTACATTAGGGAGAATGTAAATGAGACAACAAGTATTCTAAATTATGGGGAGTTGAGTATTCTACATTCTAAAATTAAAATGGGTAATAAAATTAGTTTTGAGGTCTCTGCCTTGTACAGATCACATGATTTACCAAAAGCTGAATTCATACAGAATTTGAAAGTATTTCTTTCTGACTCTCACAATGCAAAAAATCATTTTATTGCAGGAGATTTCAACATTGATTTATTTGAATTGAATGTTTTAACTCAAGAGCATTTGAGCAATCTATTAGAAAAAGGGTATTCTCCTTGTTTTCAGGACGTAACAAGACCTTCTTTTAATGACAAAGGAGGTTCTTGTATTGATAACATTTTTGTTAAAACTGGTAACCTAAATTTTGAACCTATCAGACTAAGTATTGTGTTTCCAGATCACTTTCCCCTTATTATTGTTATTAAAGAACATATAAATGAGGATGAATTAAATAAATTCTTTAATATCAACTACAGAAAATTAAAAAACAATGCTAACAAAGTTAAGTGGGATGAATTTATGCTCTTGGATCCAAATAGGGCTATAGATTTTTTGATAGATGAAATTAAGAACTGCATTCATACTGCTACATATAGCAGTAAAATTAAGTCTAAAAAAATTCCTCGAAAAGGGTGGATAACCAGAGGCATTATTACCTCCTGTTTAACTAAAGAACAGCTATATAAAATTTGGAAGATGAAACCTACCAATGAACAATTAAAATTTGAATATAAACAATATGTAAAAATTTTAGGTAAGGTGATAGCTAAAGCCAAGGTAAAATATGATGAAAATTTAATTGAAAAAAATAGCTCAAATAATAAAAAGTTATGGAGTATTATAAATCAAAAACTGGGCAAAAATCGGAAAAAGAATGATGGAATTGATTATTTGATTGATGATACAAATGTTAGAATAGATAAACCTGAAGGTATTGCTGGATATTTAAATAAATATTTTTGTGAGGTTGGAGTAAACCTAAGTAATAAAATATGTGCAATGTCTAATAATAAGTTAAAGATGCCATTGTTGAATGAAAATAGCATTTTTTTATACCCAACGTCAAAGGATGAAGTAAGAATCATAATTGATAATTTAAAAGATAAAGCTGGAGGGGTTGATGACATACATGCGAGAGTACTTAAAAATATTTGTGAAAATATAGCTGAACCTTTAACATAATATATCTTTAATTTATGTGTTGAATTATCAGTATGGCCTGATGTACTTAAAAAGGCTGAAATTGTTCCAATTTTTAAAGCAAATGATAAAAGTATGGCAAAAAATTATAGGCCTATATCTCTTATTTCGAATATTGCAAAGATTTTTGAGAAATTAATTTATAAAAGAATTTTTGAATTTTTAAAAAAACACAAAATACTGTCTAAAAAACAATTTGGTTTTATAAAGGGATTAGGAACAAAAGATGCCTTGAATTATATTACCAATGTGATATATCAATGTTTAGATAAAAGTAAACCTGTTATTGTAACATTTCTAGATTTAGCGAAGGCATTTGATACAGTGGATCATGGGATTTTGTTGGATAAACTTTACTGTTATGGGATAAGAGGTAGTGCACTGAATTTGTTATCGAGTTATTTATCGAACAGACAACATAGAGTTAAGTTAAGCAATAACGTATTAAGTGATTATAAAGAAATTAAAACTGGTTTACCGCAAGGGTCAATTTTAGGACCACTACTTTTTGTTATATATGTGAATGACCTTCTTGATGAAGTTAATAGTGGTGATATTGTATCTTATGCTGATGATACTGCTGTTATAACTGAAGGAAAAACATGGCTTGAAACTAAAAATAATATGACTGAAATATTGGAAAAAATAGATCTATGGTTAGAGGCCAATAGACTGACTTTGAACATTGATAAAACGGTTTATATCACTTTTGGTAACTACTGCGACAGTGTTCCTGTGGATATGGAAATAACAATTAGAAATAAAATGTTAAATAGAGTTGAAAGTTGTAGATACTTGGGAGTAATAATTGACTATAATATGAAATGGAATAAGCATATTGAATGTATAATAAATAAAACCAAATATCTTAATTATGTTTTTTATAAATTATCTAAGTTTGTGGAAGTCAATACTCTTATGGTGATTTACTATGCTCTTTTTCAGAGTGTTATAAGTTATGGGATAGTTGCTTGGGGTGGAACATACTCTAATAATTTAAATATCTTGCAACAACTACAGAATAAAATTTTAAAAATAATAAAGAGGAATGTTTTTGAAATAAACAATTGTCCTTTAAACTTGGAACAATTATTTTTTTTTGGATTCAATGGTATATCACTATAATGAACTTAAATGTAAATATGAAATTTCAACAAGTAGAACTAGAAATAAAAGTATTGTCTTACCAAAAATTTGTAAAACACTTGGCAATAAGAATAGTTATATTGTTGCTGTTAAATTGTTCAATAGATTACCTAATGAATGTAAAACATTGGCAACGAATAGAAGCAATAAACTTGTTAAGAATAAGTTAAAAAAATGGATACGAGAAAATATATAATTTTAATATTAAATTTAATTATTACTATATTTATTAATTGTTTAATTATTTTTATTGTTTGGTTTTTATTAGAATCTGATTGAAGATTTCTATTTTTGTTAGCAAACATATTTATATTGTTATCTCCTACATTTTGCATGCTTGATATATTTTATATTCTTAGTTTATAGTTTAATTAGCATGTAATATGAAAGTTTCCTACGCACAGGTATTTTCATACCTCTGTAGGAATTACTACTGTATAATAAAAATACATATATAATATTCTTACTGGTTCAAATAAATAAATAAATATAAAAGATTTTGATCACTTTATAATATGAGCATGGTTGGAAGTATTTATCTACATACATATTAGTTTGTTAGTGTAATATACATTTAACACTAATAAAGTGTATGTAACCAGCCTGTGTGTATGTTATACTATGTTTAAGAGACAGTGACTATCATCTTGTGGGTTTCAGATAGGAGGAGTTCAGGTAAACATGGTGAAGAACCTCCCCGACGGTACTTTCTGCTTGAAGGAAATGATGACTAAGTACAGGGACGGTACCAACTTTCACAACCCTCGCACTTCTTTGATATGCGTAGAGAACACACACAACTACTGTGGAGGCAAAGCTTTGCCGATGTCGTGGATTAAAGAGGTATTTGTTAGATTAAGTGAAATAAGTTAATTCATTAAGTAAGTTTAATCCCCTCTGTAATAGTTTACAGTTTCTCTGTCCTTTACAGTTTTTATTGTTCTGTAGATCTTATCAGGGGCAGACCCAGGGAGGGGAATTTTCACGGTGGTTTTGGAGAGTTTAGATTAAAAAACTAAAAAAAGCAATTTTGATCATTTTCAGGTGTAAAATTTGTATTCAGTATTCTGTTTTTTTACAAAACTTGTCTATGTTAGGCCTATTTAAAATTTGACAGCGGCAGATATTCTTAAGAAGAATGTGTTTAAATCTTACCATTCAGGTTTTGTATAGTAATGTATAAATACAGTAAAGCCGCGGTTATCCGAGCCCCGACTAATCGAGTCCCGGGTTAACCGAGGTAGAAAAAAAATTAAAAAGTTCTGTTTGCGGTAGATGCATGCGTTAAAGTAACCTCGTAAACTGAAATCCGTATATAGCGCCAAATCTACTGTACTGTACTTACATAATGTTTCGTCAAGAATGGTTCTGGTAAATAAAAAGCACAGTTTTTAATTATTATTAAATACTGTAATTACAATACAGTATTTAATACTGTATTAGCTTAGCTAATCATCAATAGGATTAGGATTGTTTACGTTTTAAGGTATTTTGACTGGTACAAGTACTGTTTATTCAAGAGAATAATAGATTTTCTAAATAAATAAAATAATTGATTTATTTATAAGTAGTGAACTATATAAACAATCAAACAAATGACTTGAATAAACAATAACATTAATCGGGTAGTCGGATACACTTAGTAGCATAGTAACACTAGACAAACGTCTGTGATTATTGTTTAGCGATGTTGGTATCATCATTCCTTATCTTGCACCTGCTTCTGTCCGACATTCTATTGTGTCTAACTTCTACCCTACCCGATTTACCCCTTCTCACACGTCTCCTTTAGTTTTTCTGAATACAGTAGTTTGATTCAGTATCAAGTAAACCCTCACTCTTAAAACGTCACGTGTGTCATACTCATACTGCATATCGTTTGTTTAGTTTTCAAGTGGGCGTGTTCCGTTAAACAGAAAACATAAACTTCTTCAAAAAATATTTTTTTACTGGAACATGTACTGTAGCCTATGTATGTCTTTTTTATAATTTTTTATTTATATTTTATTTTTATTTGGACGCTTTGCTAATCATCAATACAATTTTGTTAATGCTTTTTAACCAAATGTCACGTTGTTCAATAAAACTCATACTCGCTGTGTTATGGCAATAGATACGGCGCACAAGCTAGTGAGTACTTATGGACTTCTTTAAGTAATCATTTTTTATCTAGAACATATACTGTAGCCTATGTATGTCTTTTTATCATTTTGTTTTTTGTTTTTACTTTAACTTTAGTTATTCGTTTGATAATACAGTAGATGCCTTTTTAACATCTTTGACCATATTTTTTATTGATTTCACCAGTTTACCGTATATTTCTCTCTCGTTTTTTACAGAGTCTGTTTTATCCAAGTTTTCGCTTATCCGAGATACCATCGGTCCACATTACCTCAGATAACCACGGCTCTACTGTAATAAACTTTTTAATTATTTGTTCAGGACTACAGGTGTTTAATGAGTACTGATAGAACAATTTACAGCCGTGACTTCATAGCAACAAGCTTGGTACTAATTATAAATGAAATTATTTTAGCTCAAAATAACAATATCTGAAGTTAAATCTGTACTGTGGATACTTAGGCTTAACGCTATAGAGAAATTCTTTGGTTTCCTGATTTGGTAAATCTCTCAATCACTTGGTTGGGTTCAATAGGTATATCGTGGTGTATGAATATATAAGAGTACAGCGTGACACTTTGTTTCATTGTTAAAGTGCAAAAATATATCTTAGTTTAAATTTCAAGAAAAACAAACTTTACCTCTTTATAATATTAGTATAGAGTAAGGTTAAATTTATTTTAATTTGCAGGTATTTTTGTAAATATGTTGGGCTGGATTTGTTCTTTTAAGGCTTTATCAAGTTTTTGAATACATTTTCTTTTCATACATTTTCATCCACGTGGTCCATTTAACCTAGATAAAAGCTGCCACTGGTTGCGAGCTTGATGTGGTTTCAGCCAGTTTGTCTGATATTTCAACGCTATTTATAATGCATTTGTTTGTGTTATGAAGCAGGCGTTGAATTCTTTGAATATAGTAGACACTTTTTGATAGTTTAAATGATGATATTGCATGCAAGGACAACCTGAAATCTGTTAAAATGCACATCCGATCATCTGGATGGTCACCACACTGCAAGTATTGCAATCAGGTCGGTCTCTATACTCGGGAATGACAGTGATGCAACTAGGACTCAGCATCATCCTCGGGTATATAGGTGT
>JAGFPH010000384.1:513121-537574 GCA_018207615.1 Philaenus spumarius | reverse complement strand
TATAACAAGATTAATTAATTAATTATGTGATTCACTAATTAACAAGTACGATTAATGTATTGCATAAGAAATCAGTGTTCCTTAAAGTAGAATCAAGTCAGCCGAACCTTCAAACTGAAAATGTAATTGGTTCAATTATAGTATAATTACTCCTAATTAGATAGCTCTATTAGCTATGAATGACCTTCACGGTGAGCTTAATATTAAGAAATCTATTGGCTTATTGTGAAACTAGGTAAAAAAGCTTCCCGAGGTCGGCTGTATCAGATGAGTTAGTAACAACAACCTAGGGCAAAATGAATCTGCTGAAATAGGTTGTAAAACCAAAAAACCCCAAAAAGTGCTCTTGTAAATATAACCATAAAATAAAAATCAGGCCTACATTTCAAAATTTCTTTAATAAAATTATAACATTTCTTATCATTTAAAACAAACCGAACGAAAATCGGCCAGGAAGATCTTCAGAAATAAGTATCAATAGAGTTGTAGCCTAAAACTAAAAAAAAACCCAAACAGTGCTCGTAAATATAATGATGAAAAAGTTGCATTATTTTATAATTTTTTGATAATAATGCCAACATTTTATTTTATTTAAAACAAAGCGCACAAAAATTGGCCAGGTTAATCTCCAGGTCAATGGGTACACCGAACGTGTATGCTGAATTATTATATAAGATAATTACAGTAAGGCTCAGTTAGTGTTGGTGAAATAACATCTTTACTTAGCCGCTGTTCTTCTACCTTGGGGTGCTCAAAATGAACAAAGGCCATCGTTGCCTTTGAAGTGGCAGCATCCTTGTCTGGTTCCAGGCGATCTCTCTGCTTCCAAACCATATTGTTTCCTCCCATGTTTCAATTGGGTAGGATCACAATCAAACATGAACCAAAAACTGGCTAGTGTTGACACCTGGTTTGATAATAATAAATTAACAATAAATGTGCTTAAGACTGTTTATATAACTTTTGATTCTTATGCTGATAGTGTACCTGATAGTACTGAAATTGTTGTAAACAATATAAAAATAAAGAGAACAGAGGTAACTAACAATTTGGGTGTAATTATTGATTATAATTTAAAATGGAATCAGCACATACAAAATGTTATTAAAAAGATTAGGTATTTTCTGTACATAGTTTATAATTTAAGATACCTAAAAACGTTTTGCTGACTATATATTATGCATTATGTGTATAGTATTCTAAATTATGGTTTGGTTACCTGTAGTGGTCCGTACAAGTCTGAACTAAAGCAATTAATTAAACTACAAAATAAATTCATAAAATTGCTTAGTACTAATAAAATACCTACAAACATAACGTTACAACTGTATTATGTATCACTATAAAGACCTCTGTACTGCTTATAAAAATTCAAATAGCAGAACTAGAAATAAGGATTTATTGTTACCTAAACATAATAAACAACTTTATGGAAAAAGTAGTATATATGTTGCAACGTTGCAACTAAACTTTTCAATACTTTACCAAATGTATATAAAGATCTTAGTGAATCTGTTAAAATCATAAAAAATAAAATAATACTGTGATATTAAACAGAATTGTGTTTAGTATCAGAATTATATTTCAACTCTGTAATGGATGGCTTACTTTGGAATATTTTTGTTTACTATGTTCATTGTCTTTTTGCTTTTTATATAGATTTAGTCATAGTTTTTTTATTCTAGCTATCTGTACACGGAAAAGTTTTCTCTTTTCTCTTCAGGAATATGTCATGTATCTATGGGGAATTAATGTAAATTATTGATGCTAAATTAATAAATAAAATGTTATTGGTCTTTGGTCCACCGATCAGTGCAATGTGTCTCATACATTATGCTTGGAAGTCTGTCTTCTCAAAATAAAGCAGTAAATAAACGATGTCGCCAGTAATTTAGTATCTTCAGTGATCCAATAGCTACAATAATCAAACTATAACTACCCTAACAGTGAGTCAAGCCCTCTATTTAAACAAAAGTGATCATCATTGAAGGATTCTTAGTATTTGTTTAGAATCCACCAAATGTACACCAGGGAACTAGAGAATAACACCAAATAAATTTTTACTTGTTTATTTGTGTTGTGTTATTGAACCAAACTTGTTACAGGAGACTAAGTGTGTAATATTTTATCACTCAGTATAATACAATTGTTATACAGTACAAAATGAAAAGACCAGTTGTTAACACTGGAGTTATATAATGTGGCTGATTGTAAGGGATTTTTGTTTTTAATGTTTAAAACAATTAATGTTATAATGTTTTGCCTAGCTCGCAGCAATCGCTAAGAACCTGAATGTGCCTCTACACATGGACGGAGCTCGTTTGTTCAACGCAGCCATTACTCTAGGATTACCAGTTTCAGAACTGGTCAAAGACTTTGCTTCCATCTCTCTCTGCCTTAGCAAGGGCCTTGGTGCACCCGTAGGGTCTATGCTTATCGGGTCGGCACAGTTTATAGAGAAGTAAGTGTTCACCTTTGAGGTTATGTTTACAAATTCAATGGATCCGGTTTAAATCTACGTGGTGGCAGCTTCTGATCCGAAGCTGACGGCGAAGCGAAGCAGTTCATAATCCAAGGCCTCAAGGTCGAGGTGGAATCTCGCAAAGCTAGTTGTCAAATAATGCTTTTTCTAAGTTCACTGTTTGTTTTGTCAAAAAATAATTGCCACTATTTGTAATACCAATATAGATTTTTCTCTATTGTAAGTATAACCAGATTATTTGGTAGGCATTCGGTTGACTAACAGTAACTTTATATAAAATACTGCCCGTTCATCCTTCCAACAACATGTTACAGCATGACACCGACAGGACCTTGGAGAGAAAGTCAGGGGTGGTAATCTATTTTTTTTTAATTATTTCTGTAACTTAAAATACAGTATATACAATATAGTATTGGCTAAAAACTAAAAAAAATTTATATTATGGACAATGTCAAGACACAAACTGTTTAGTTGTTGGCCAATAACTTGGTTATCTTTTAAGTTACAGAAATAATAAAATAACCGTTATGTTTTTCATAAAAAAGGAATTTTTTGGTTTTTTAAATGTTTTTATAAAGTTAGCGGTTTTTGAGATATGTCACATACAAGATTTTAAACCGCCACCATTTTGAAAATATATGAAACACATTTTGGTTTTTGTACCTGAATTAAAGATGTCTGCCAAATATGTATCCAAAATTTTTGTTCAATATATTTCCTACATCTAAAGATATTAAGATTTTTGTAAAAAAAAGATGGATAGTTAAAAAACAAAGCATTTCCGGACCTATGTTTATATGAACGTTTTTCTTTGTTTTCACTAGTAGAACACGTGCTGATAGGTTTTCCTTTTCTTCCTGAATCACCCTGTATACACAATTACACATTCAAAATTTAGGTATTCAATCGCAGATGTAAACCTTGAAGTAAGATCTTGAAAAATAATGCTTTTCCATATTAATTAATATGAAAATATTATAGAATAATATTAGTTAAATATGTTATACTATTTTTCTATCAAATAAAACAACTCTTCATTGCTTTTTACTGAAATATTATTTTGGACATAACTACTGAAACACACATGCTTGTTTCCCGATTTATTTATTTTATTTGGTTACAGGTCTCGGAGACTCAGGAAGGTGCTTGGAGGAGGCATGAGGCAAGCTGGTATCGTGGCAGCAGCAGGACTGTTTGCTTTAACACACATGGTGGACAGACTGGTGGACGATCACGTCAGGGCACATGAAATTGCCAAAGGTGGGTTTCCTCGAATATAACTATCCGTTGTTGTAGAATACAGTACATAAAATTAGAAACCATAAAAAATGTTCACCACATCAATGTGCCAGGGAAGGCTAAGGTGAAATTTTCTCAGGGGCAAAATTTGATGACTTTTTGGGACCCTCACCACCTAGCCTATATAGTATATATTTTAATACAGTGACTTTAATAATTTAAAGGTTGTTTTTAAAAAGAAAAAATTAATACTCAAATTCGTTTTTCAAAATACATGATACAGGAGTACTCATGCACCCCAGTTTCGGAGATATTTTTTCCTTTTAACCTATAATCCGAGGATATTTTCCCTCCTGGTCAGCCACCATCCATCCAGTGGTGGCTCGTGCTATACGTTCACTCCCCCAAGCAAATTGCTTTAATAACATAATATTTTAACTAAACTTGTTGAACTTACCGTCCAATAGTCCAATTTTACATGTTCAACGACGGCCGTTTCGGCTATTCAGCCATTTTCAAGTTAAGGACCATTGTCCTTTGTCATTAATAAAAATAAAAACACATAGTACACTTAAAAACACTTATACACACGAGTCCACAATTACAAAATACACGCTCGCACATTTTAATGTCCGTGTGGTAAGTTCACTGTCCACGGCTAGACTGTCGGTGTTACGTTTATCTGTATTTGCTTTTGCTATGTATATTACCAAGTCGAATAATGGGTTGGAATTAAAATTGAGTTTATTATTAAGTAGCGTTCCTTGCTCTGTCTTGAAAGCTTTATAAATCTCATACTGCTCCTGAGCATTCATATTTAATAAACAATAGTCAGTATGGCGTACACAAACAATAATGATATTTTAATGACTACAAATATTTAGTACTGGGTTTCATAAATCCAATAATATAAAGTGAAAAGCGTTTTAAATACGACAGGGTGTTACAAAGCGTGGCTTTAGAAGTGTTGTTTATATCGGCTTGTTTGACTCAAAGAATGAGCCTCCTGATCTGGATGTGGGGAAGCAGGTGGGGGAATCGCCGGCATAACATTGCTTACTGCGTATTGTACTCTCTATATACATACAGCGACTCCCAAGTGTACAGCCTTGGTGGTCCAGTTCACAGCCGTGGTATTTAAACAGCGCTTATTTCTTTCTGTGTTTGTTTGTCTCCTTGGTTTATAGGACAAACCAGGACATACAACATGAACTTTAAAAAGTCAAGTCTACTAATAAATAAATTACCTACACTAATATCTAAGACAATATTGTTCTCAATTTTTCATTTATAATTTACATACTCCAATCTATCATCAAATCTATAACCCGATTCTATCTCATTACACGCGTTTCAGTGATGTCTTAAAACAGTCAAATTGTAGTAAAAAAAGGCCTAAAAGTGGCAATTTTTTACATTTCGTATTAAACAATTTTTCAGACCACCAGTAGATTTCTACCTCCAAGCTAATAATTCACCAGGCGCCACTGCATCCATCTCTCTTGGGATAATTAGTGAATTTCCATAGGAAAGAAGAGCTTTTGCAGTGAGACTTATGGTGAGACTTATGGTCGGGAGTAGTAAATGATCACTGATCATGGTCCCCAGTATACGTTTTGGAAGTCATTAAAAATTTGATATACATACAGTATATATGTTTGTACTCTAACGGCCACATTTTAAGTCAGATTTGTTTCAAATTTGGTTTAAACATATTGAAAATTTGGTACATACATTGGTTGCCTAAGTCGCTTGGACGAGTTTGTTAGCAAAAAAAAAATTCAACAACTGGAAGCACGTTTTTTGACAGGAAGTAACGGTTCCTAAATTTTACGGGTTTTATCTGAAAAAATATAAGTAGGATATTATTCTGCACATTTTTTTTTTACGACCTTATAGCTCGCTTTGTTCCTCCAAAATCGATCAATACATAAATTACCATGAAAGTACCCGGTTCAAATCCATGTGGGGGATTTTACCTATTGGACATCTTCTGATCCGAGGCCTAGTTTGTACGCTGTGACCGAAGCGAAGCAGTTCATAACGCGAGGCCTTAAGGTCCTGAGGTGCAAACTCGCTTAGCAAGTTTTACGTGAGTCAAAGCAGAGGAGACTTAGGTGCAACCAAATTCTACTAATATATTTCGTACACAGAGGCTCCTTCGTAAATCAATTTCCCAAATAATTGGTTGAAACCTAAAAATCATATAAACTTAATTTTGGAAATACGCTCGACTCACATCAGCAGTTCACCTGAGAGGTCGAATTACTTTCTTTTAAACAAAGATCTGGGGATATTTTTTTTTCATATAAAAAAAATTCCTAACCCAAAATTTACACTTTTTTACTTTTTTAAATACTCTATTCCATGTTTGTATATAAATCTCAAAAATATTTTATTAGGGTTATCCAAAAGATGTATCTAGAGTGTAATTCATTTTATGTGGATGGAGTGTTTACTTTTTATTTGTGTAAGTAATGTGTATTAAACAATATTTGTATGTTTGTGCAGCAATCGTTGAAGTGGATAACCCTTATATAACTCTGGATATGAAGGATGTGCACAGTAACATGTTGTTCATACAATGTGATACGTCCAAGCTAACGTCTGAAGACCTATGCGCACGCTTGTTTACTGTAAGTGTTTATGTAGAATTTGATTGTATTGAGTGTACAGAACGTTTCAGGTGGAATCTTCCTGTGATTGAAGTTATGAAAAAAGTTCAAATAGGCCACAACCTCCTCTATTTAACCACAAAGTAACTGACAGTTTGTCATATATTTACTGAGAGCGTAGATTAGATTAGATGGTGGACTCCTCTTTGGAGAAGGTTTCCTTGCACGTCAACCCTTGGTTTATTGTAAATATCCTGATGCCACCAAGTAATACCCGAATGTTAAGGCAGACTTGTCCGAAGGGGAAAAAGTTTTACGCCGAATCCACTCCCATGATTCCTCAATCTGTCTCCGTTTGTGAGAAGCATGCCTAAAGTTGGTTTACACTTCAAAAACAAAACAAAAAAAAAAGAAGCAACATTTATTTCGTGTCTCTAATAAATAATTTTTTTTACAAAATCCAAAAACTGAGAGAAAGGGAAACTTTTTTTACGTCTTTCCTATGGACAAAGTCTAATTAAAAAGTTCAAAAAAAAAAATTTCGATCCCTGTCATTAGCCGGGTAACAAAGTTTACTGCAACACTACTCATTCCAATTTTATTAGGATCTCTTGACACGAACCAAAGTAAATATTTTTATTTATCGGATAATCAATTGGCAATGGATGCTCAGTTTCATCCTCTTGCACTTGGCCCTCGTTGGACCGGAACGATTGCCATCTCTGACTAATCGCCAGCCCCACCTTAAACCATTTACGGCAACTTCATCAACTCAATATGTCATGCCTGTAAGCAGTTTATATCATTGAAAAGGTTTCTGTTTATAATTTCCGATAGAACTTAAAGCAACATGCAGTTGCTCTTCAATTAAACACATTAAACATTTTTCGCAAAAACAGCTGATAGCTACACAATTAGTGGAACAAACAGGTGGTTCGTGAAGATGTTCAAAACACTGACAACTAAATAAAGCTAAGATATGGTTGATTCAAACAAAGTAATTTTTTAAGGTGATTTGTGTGTGTGTTGTTTGACTCGGACCCCGAGGAGTGGCAAAACTCTTTTAATAAGCACAGCTCCCTCTAGTTTCGGTAGTATAACTTAAATACTAAAAAAATATTCTGTAAATATTTTCACACATGATTATTATAAATCTAACCTTATCTTGTATTTTTCTAGATTACAGACCAAGAACGAGAGGAGCTCGGCATTGATCAGACCTGTGTTATCAAACTGTTCCCCAAAGACGACAAAGAAGTTAGGCTCGTCGTATATCACAACATAACACAAGAAGATGTTGATATCTCGATCCGCAAGATTCAACTTGTCCTTAGGGAGTTCAAACAAAAATTCTCCAAATAACCATCTAGCCTAGTCAACGTTGCATCATATTAATGCAACGGTTTTGGTTACTTTACCGCTAAAGGTTAAGTTTGAAGGTTGTCTTTGTAAATGTTTTGGACTTATTAGATAGCACTGAATCGCAAGTTCTTTGCACTGTTGTTCATCATTTGGATTGTAAACGGTTCAATATTTATTCTAAAAGTGTCCATGAATTCTCTTTAATCAACGACCCTAGCAAATACTAGTAAGCGAAAGCAAAAGATTGTTCAGCAACTAATTTTAAATAAGGTTATGCTTAAACTTTAAAGAGATTTAATAAAAATGTCAAGTAGGCTACCTGCTAGTCCAAGCTTCTTTACAGTACATTTTGAAATTCTCGAGACTCATAAAATAAACCTACAAGTATGACTTTTATGATTTTAAATGCTTTTTTTACGTGTTTACGACTTATTTCCTGTAGTTATTATTATTATTATTACTATGCTAAATTTTGTCAAGGTTTGGACAGAGAGTTCACTAGAAGTCCGTATAAAATTAAAAGCTGGATCACCGGATTAAAAGCTGGTACAAAATCATTTAAGATTCGATTTCACATCATGTTAAAAGTCATTACAATGTGACATCACATCAGTAAATATTTCATGGCGTTGAATTTATTTTCAATGACACTATTCAGTCTAGCTTAACAATAAATTTAAAATGTTGTGACTGTTAATTTTTATGAGTGTTGATCACATGACATTTACTTCACACTAGCTTAGAAACCAAACTCAGTTTCATTAGTGAAACTAGGTGTCATGACATTTAATATACACCTGGTTACAGATTATTAGCTGTAATTTTTAAAGATTTTTAGTCTAGTTTTAATAATCTATTCATGATGTTTCCTATTATTTTTATGTTATCGTAGATAATTCGATCCCAAGTTACGAAAAATCCCTTTGCTTGTTAGATTTTTGTTTTTTTACTTGTTTGTTTTCTTGTTCTATATATTTTGTATATGACTTCTTTGTTAAAACTTTTAGACTATAGAGAAACTTTTGTGATTGTGCAATAGATGCGACCAAAGATTGTTTCTCACAAATTAAATGTCTTTTAAATAGTTTTCTCCTTGTACTATGAATTATTTCCATTTCACTAAACAGAATCCCTGAATGTATTTTGCACCCAATGAACTTATTTTTAAGAAAGGTGAAAACTCTTGAATTTACAAATTATAACAATTCTTTCTTTAACTAAGCAAAATTTAAAAAATTTAGGTATAATGTTAACTAATTAAGTGGGTCCGGCCAGTCCTACTCCACAATGTTAAATTTGATATTTGTATGTACCTTTTTCTCAGCAACCATAATAGATTGACCTGAAATTTTTACCACGTATTCTTCAATATGTCCTACATCTTTAGACATGGGTTTTTTAGTGAATTTCCATAGGAAAGATGAGCTATTGCAGTGACCCTTATGGTGAGATCTAAAGTCAGAAGTTTTAAATGAACACTGATTAACACGTTTTGTGGTATCATTAAAAATTGTATATATGTGTTCGCACTCTAACAGCTGCATTTTAAGTCCGATTTGGTCCAAATTTGATGTCCATGGTTGGTTGTCTGTGACGATCAGACGAGTTCGTTAGCCAACAACCAGAAGCACATTTTTTTACCGGAAGTTTTTGAGATTTTTCGCACTGAATTAAACTTTTTAGGGGTTTTATCTGAAGAAATAAATGTAGGATATTGTTCTGCACATTTTCTATTTTTACACGACCTTAAAACGCGTTTGGTTCGCCCAAAATCGATCAAAACATAAATTACTATAATAGTACCCATTTCAAATCCACAATAGGTTTTACTGTGGGGGCAACTTCTGATCCGGGGCCGATGGCTGAGTTAGTACGCTGCGAGCGAAGCAAACCAGTCCATAATCTGAGGCCGTAAGGCAAAGGTACAAACTCGCAAAGCGAATTTTTCTGGTGCTAGTGGAACGAAGCAGCGTGTGAGTCGATGATGGAGACTTCTACTAATATATATATCGTACACAGAAGCAGCTATTCAGTGCTTTCGTGAGTAGATCAACTTCCCAAATAGTTGGTTGAAACACTAAAGTATATAAACTTAATTTGGGAAATTCGCTCAACTCACGACAGCGGTTCAGCTGCGTAGTCGAATTATTTTTACTTCAATGTACTTTTTGAAAAATATTTTTTTTTAGATAAAACTTTTTTACCTTATTTATCTTTAAATCTAAACGTGATAGTAAATATATAAAAAAAACATATCTAAAGTTGTAAGACATATTGAAGAATATGTGGTAAAAATTGCAGGTAGGGCTATATTTAGGGTTGCTGAGAAAAAGGTAGGCCTATATAAAGTTGAAAAAACGCAACTTTCGGATGAAACGCAAGTTAAGTTGTAGTAAGCTTAACTATATATAATATGATGGTCCTGCAAATGTTTCTCGATCAAAGCAAAACATGCATTATAAAAATGTTTTTTACCAATGTTTCTCGCCATATTTCCATGGTTATTAGTTATTATATATCAAATTTAAAAAAATTAGAAAATACTTTTTTTTTATTTTTAAGTGAAACCATTTTTCTTACTAGCCCGACCCCCTTAATTATATTTTTCTGACGTTAAACTTTAACATTTCCCTGTAAAATTAAACTGAAACCAAAATTATTTTTCAAACAAAACAAAAATTCCACCTTACTATTTGAAAAATTATACTTATGTAACAATAGAGTTTTTATTTTTGAAATAATTTGAATTGTATTTTACTGGAACATTGATTTTTCCGTTAAGTAACCCTTTTTAAGGCGTACCGATATTCCGGAACGTAAGGAGTGAGCCGTTTCACCTAAAAACGTTCTTAAGGTAGAAAGAAGAACATTTTTTTTCATAATATTGACAAATAAAATTTTATTTGTTTATTACTAATACCAGTTAAAAATATAGGTAAAAACTTTGTTAAACCAACATTATGCACACACAACTTGAAACAGTTTTGTAACAGCCAAAAGTTTCCAAACATTACTACAAAGTTCTATGTTACATTCACTGCGCTCAAATGTACTTTCCTCTTTTTGTAACTTGATTGTCTGCCCCACAGACACCTGGATCGAGCGAGGGAAATGCCCCTTGGCAAGACCCATCGGTGATTGTTGCTGCTAAAGGATGATCAACAGCAGTTTTATTTTTAGGAGTACATTGCTCGACTCTGTTCTTCTTCTTAAATGGGCAGTTCAATCCTTATGCACGTCAGCGTGTACGGCTTATTGCGCTCCCACATAAAGAATGTTAAACACCTCGTTACCCCTGTCAAGATCCATGCTCTCAATGAACCTGAGGATCCTTTTGACGAAATTGTCCCGGTGGATGTTTAGCTTTCCAAAGGTTTCATAACTCACCCGTTCAAGCCTCTCACACTCACAGATCAGGTGTTCGGTGGTTTCAATCTGCAGGTAACATTTCCTACATTTGTTGAAAATGCCCATTCTTTGCAAATGTTTTCTAAGATGGCCACATCCTGAGATGGACCAAGAAGTGATAGTTTGCTTATCCTCAAGCCTGGGACGCTCCTTCACTTCCTTTCCATGCTCTAGTCTTGCCCAATCGGCAACATCCTGCATAGCTGTTGTCTCTGATATGGTTCAGATCCTGTGAATTCAGTAGCTGATGTCTTATTTGCCAACTTATCTGCATACTCATTGCCACCTATTCCAACGTGCCCTGAGCTCATACGAGCTATTCATATGAGCTCAGAGCTTTCAAAGCGCTTGGCTGTTTGAATGTATTACAGATTTTTTTATTTATGAGTCCGAGTCTGAGATTTTCTTCGACACATTCCAATAAAGCTGTAGCGTCTATCCTACGCACTATATTTCCTACAACAACATTCCCCTCCTTGTTGTTCCTATTTTTTTTTCATTCGCACAGTTAAAAAAAACTCTAAAAATGTCATGCAATAAGTCTTTTGGAACTACAATATTTGTTTTATCACAGCGTTACTCCTTTAGTGATATTTTACCTTACTCGTCAAAAGTGTGAACAATACCAAAGATCATGCCTAAAGTAATGCATACTTTTTCACTAATGAAACTCTATTTTCATTCAGAGCATGTTCGGTTACGAAGTGATACGATTATATTTTTGAAAAATATTGTTTGAAGTAAAATTTACAATTTCTTTACTTTCGTAGCAACACAAAACAATAAACATAACCTCAAAGTATTGAAGATTTAGAATAGATTACACACTTTGATTTATATATTGTATATTTATGTTTATATTAGTAAAAACAATTGTATTTATTAAATAAAGTAGTTGATTTTTATAAGGGTATTTTCTTTCAATGCCTTCATGATCAGTGAATTAATGCAGTCGAGCCAGATTAAAAAGAAATTTACACACAGGATTTTACATGGTTCACACTTTCAGGAAAGGGAATGTCAGAGAAATTTTTAACCCTAGAACTGGCAGATAACATCGGGATGCAATCACATCGTGTTGCGACAACACATTTGTAACGCGTGATTGTATCAAATATTTCACCCACTAAAAATCTTCCAATCTCAAAAAGACAAAAACTGTTGGAAATGAAATAATTTAAACTTTAATTTTTGTATTTACAATTTTTTCTAAAACGTACATATGTAATCATCGTTTTAAAATATTAGTTTTCTGAAAAGCAATAGCCGCACGAATAAATTACATGGAAAGACTCAACTTTGTCATTTCTTTGAAGCTCTCTACCACTCGACCGGGATATTTTGACAATAATATAGAGATACCTTAGGATTCGTCAAGATTTTAACTTTCTGAAACTGCCATCCAATCAAATCTCACTTGTATAGTTCCAAAGATATGGAATTGTCTGTAATCCCTTGCAATTGGACAGATTTCAACAAATAAAACAGCACATTTTGCATTCGAGATATGTCTTACAATTCGAATTATTTTAATAGACTTGTTTATATCTATTTATAGACCAAAGTACAATCTTTCGTTTGGTGTAAAGCAAACCATATTTACTCTAATGGTTTTGTTCGTACAGTGCTGAGAAATACTGACAAATAGGAAATTCAAAACTCGACTTTCTCACGCTCCCGAAGTGGCATTTCCAACGGTTTTTCACACAGAACATCTTATAGGATACGCCCGTAAGAGATTTAAAATAAATACTTTTATGAAATAATAATTTACAAGTATAAAGTTCATTCTTTGATTTATTCTCTAGACTTTCTTATAATAATTTTTCATATTTGGGCAAGGGATATATTCCTAAATTACTATTCAAACTAGGCCTAGTTTTGTTGGGAGTCTTGTAGTAGGGACATAAAAACTGGTGTTTTCAAAATAAGAAATTTGAAATTGATAAATATTTTTATACAGTTATATTCAGAACTAAATTACAAAACTTTTTTACATTTTATGAATAAAATTACAAAAAAATTATTACTACTTTCATGTAGGCCTAAAGTTGAACTTTTTCCTTTCGTTACTTTAACATTTTTGTTTCTTGAGCTAATAACTTTGTAAATGTTAGGCCTACATCTATCATTTGTTTACTGGCATACATTCTTTGAACCTTTCTCTACAAAAAAGCCATGGAACAGTTTTGGATTGCGGTTCATTTTCTAATTTTGACAAATTTTTTGAAAAAATACTTGCAAACGCCAAAAAATCCATTTTTGTTAACATTGCCGGTTCCAGTGTTAAAAGTCAGGGAAAGTGAGGGAAAAACTTATAAAAATATCGAAAGTCAGGGAAATAAAGTTTTTTTGTATATCCGAAAGTGCCTTTTACACTAGCAATGTTGTCTATTGTCAGAGCTGCCCACAAAAGATATATGAAGAAACTCTCTAAGAAATAAAGAAAACCCAAAAAGGAGAGGGCAAGAAAAAGCAGGGAAAACATTTTTCTTAGAAATAAAGAAACTTGAAGAACAGAGGAAAGTTTTAAAGCTTTGAATGAAGAGGAAGGTTTTTTTTAAGTCTTGTGATAAAGGACTCCAATTAGAGGTTTTATTTGTAAACTGATTTATATAAGATTTTTTATACATTCTAAAAAAGTAAACTGATTGTTGTACAACATTTTTGATAACAAAAATAATTATACTATGTAGAAAGTATAGACCTACTGCATTCTTTGATTTGCTTCAAATTTTGTCTGTTAATTTCACCCAAGAAATGATTTTTAATTTTGTTACTAATAGCTGTTAGGTATTTATGTTTGTTCTTTCATATATTTTTCCTTTTAAATAGTCTTAAACTGATTTTTTTCTTGTTAGTACTTAATATACTTTTGTTTTATATTGTTCTCTTTCTTCTAAAAGAAAATAAATAAACAAATAAAAGGATAGGGTTGGACAGCTATGGGTATGGTCCTATAAAAATATTTCCCCCGAGAATTTACCATGAACAAGAATGTGTATCATGATCGAGTCTCTGGGAAAATTTACTTATTCAGTCAGGGAAATCAATATTAAAATGTAAGTGTAAACCAAGTAATATCTCAAACATGTGCATCCCTATGTATGAACCGTCAAATTGAAACAGACTTCTGTTGTCGGTTAAAAGCGATTGTGTACGCCTTGCACGAATGGTTCCGCACATTGTGGCCGACTTTATGCAATATCGTAGTTGTCATTGAATGGTGCTTATTGTGTTTACAATTTAAATATCAAGCATGTTTTAACACTGCAATTTGTGTAATACTATTAAAATAAATGTTTATGGAAAGCAAGACAAGTGAAATTGGTGTAGAGACATAATGATTAGCTAACTAAACCCATCTGATTGTCATATATCATGAGTGCTTTACAACAAAGTTTGATATTAACAATTCGTCTTCAACAAAAGGAAGTCAATTAATGTTTGCTTTTGTCAGAGCATTTTGTAAAAATGGGAACAACGTGCTAGGGCCCTATGTTTTAACATACTGAGAGCATACAAAAGGAAAAAGCAACATATTCATTAAAATAAACGCCCAAAATTTAAATGTTTAGACTTATCAGTGGATGAAATGCTGTAGGATGTATTTGAGCTATTTTACAAAAGAAACTTTTTTCTTACCTTTAATATAAAACAAAATTTTAATTTCAAAATGCTGTATCTCTGAAAGTATTTGAGGTACAGCAATGGTTCAGATATGGGAATATCCCATTCCAGCCGACACTTCAAATGGGTCCTGTATTGTTAGGAAAATTTATCAGGAGAGTGGGTATCGCTTAACTCCAATTTTCTAATGAAAAAGTAATGTTAAATTTAAAATTGCTGTATCTCGAATACTTCGAGGTACGTCCAGAAAGTAAGTTCCATTTTGAAATAAAACAAAATCATGTACAGATACAGGAAAACAATTTATTGCACAAAAATCTACAACCCTTAAACTATTTTCTACTTAGCTCCTGTAATTTCCCAGGCATTTGTCATAACGTCGTACAAGTTTTTGTATGCCTTCTTCATAGAAGGTTGCCGCCAGTGTTTTCAACCACGTGGTGACATGTTTTTTCAACTCACCATCGTTGTTGAAGCGTTGACCACCGAGGAAAGGTTGCAGATGCAAAAAGTAGGAGTGAGGTCAGGGCTGTACGAAGGATGGTCAAACACATACCAGCCGAAGTCCTTTAGGAGCGTTGTCTTGAAAGAATTTGAGAGCATTCCTCGGCACTTGTTCTGTATTGTGAAACGCAGTTTCTTAAGCTTCTCAAAGTAAAAATATTTATTGCTTGTTTCACCTCGGCAAAAAATCAATCAGTAAACTGCCTCGTCTATCCCAAAACACTGTGTACATGACTTTTTGAGATGTCAAGATAGACTTAGGTTTTTGTGTGGGGACAAAATATGCTTCCATTCCATTGATTGCCGTTTAGTTTCTGGGGTGTCATAAGCAACCCAAGTTCCATCCCCCGTGCCTATCTGAGACAGAAAGTTATCACCCTCTTTGTCGTAATGTGTCAAAAACTGAAGAGCACTGCCCATCTGTTATTTTTGTGTTGTTCCATAAGAATTTAGGAGTAAAGTTTTTTGTTCAACGGGAGTAAAGTTTTTGAAAACCCAGTTTTACAGTAACAATTTCATGAATGAGTGATCGTGAAAATGGCGTTCGGTAGCAAGAGCATTAATTGTAAACTTACAGTTTTCTTTAATCTTTTAGTCAACTGTAAGAACTAGTTCATCAGTAACTAAAGATGGACGTCCACTTTGTTCTTGATCACGTCCTTCTTCATTGACCTGTCAGACCCATCTTCTCACCATTGAATCACTCATTGCATTTTCTCTATAAACCTCACAGATTTGTCGATAAATGTCAATTGTTTTAACGTTCTTTGCATTCAGAAAACGAATCACAGATATGATTTTACTAGAGGTAATACAGTAATGATGCAAACCAAATATAAGAATATCACATTCCCAACAAGACGTGGAATGGGCCTTAAATCTTCAAAACAATTACCCAGGTGAGGAGTACCACAATGAGTCACTATAGTGTCCGATGAAAAGATGAATAACCACAACCAGCTAAATTGAATTAACTCCTAACCCGTACTGTGTGTTTGACATGTCTTAAATTATTTCTGTCTACATTTTGCCCTCCAATAGGCTTTGGAAAATATTTTTCTCAACAGATAAAAAGTCTGCATGCATCACAAGGTGCTAATGGCAAAGTAGTTGCATTTTTAGCCGCACAATCAGCCCATGTATTACTATTTTGCCACATGTCCAGGCATTCCAATACCTAGTAGATAAAGTCTGTGTATTAAGCACAAGATATCTTTAACCAAAGGGTTAGAACAGTGGATATTTGTTATCTTGTATGGGCACTTAAGGAATCACAACACACAGTACAGTTTCCATCTTGTAATTTAAAAATGGAATTTAATGCACCCGGTTCTTCAGTTAACTGATTTTGTTAATTAGAAAGAGAGACACCTTTTAAAGGTGACTTTCCCTTCCTCCTAATTGAAAATAATTATTGGATAATTAAAAATTTAAGAACTGTCAACTTGGGGGATTGAGAAGTCATCTCCTTATAGTCTTAACCTTTCCGCAACCATATTCTGACACGACAGGCAAAACTGAACGATGTCTCTTCATACTGCTGGATGAGTCTATACGAAGGGTGAATGAACTCGCTCTACAGTCATTTCCCTACCCCAGATACGCGAGACCCAGAGCAATCTCTTTTGCCCGAATAGATGAGCATGTCTGAATCTTGACACTACTGAGAAGAAGGGGCTGATTTCTGTTAACACCAACACTTCCTGACCAAGACCCGAAGTGGATGATTCTGGGACAGACACCGTGCATACATCTCAGCAGAGCTAGCTGACACTAGTTATTATATAAAAAATAAAATACAATAATTAAATATATGTAGATTATAAAGTAATAAGAGTAATTTTAAAGAGCTTTATATTATAGACCTCATTAAAAGAATCTAACAAATCTGTTAAGTGGTATCTTTGGAATTATTATTATACAGAGTGATTCACGAAGTTATCCCCACACTTATACAGCTCATTCTACTAGTAAAAATAATGAAAAAAGTTCATATAAACATAGGTCCGAAAACGCTTCGTTTACCAGATATCCGCCATTTTGTTTTTTGTACAAAATAATTCATATCTAGAGAACGGTTTGACTGATTGAGTTCAAACTTGGCATGAAGTTTAACCTGACAATGATATACCTCAAGAAAAATAAACGATTAAATCCAATCATGCGTTTCAAAATGGCGGCTGTTTGAAAATTTCAAACCTAAATTACACCAAAACCGTACATTTTAACGAAAAATGTTAAGATACCTTTTTTGTAGCCGTTTTGATTCCATATCGGATGGTGTAACTGTTAAAACAATCGGATGAAGGATAACAGTTATGTGTGCTAATTGGTTTGATCAACCCGGCATCCTATACCAACACAGTAAATACTACAATATTGTATGGACATTTGTTGTCATTACCTTTTAACTTAGCTATTATCCTTCATCCGATTGTTTTGACAGTTACACCATCCGATAGGGAATCAAAAGGGCTACAAAAAAGGTGTCTTGACATTTTTCGATAAAATGTACCGTTTTGGAGTAATTTAGGTTTGAAATTTTCAAACAGCCGCCATTTTGAAATGCATGATTGGATTTAATCGTTTATTTTTCGAGGTATATCATTGTCAGGTTAAACTTCATGCCAAGTTTGAACTCAATCAGTCAAACCGTTCTCTAGATATGAATTATTTTGCACAAAAAACAAAATGGCGGATATCTGGAAAACGAAGCGTTTTCAAACCTATGTTTATATGAACTTTTTTCATTATTTTTACTAGTAGAATGAGCTGTATAAGTGTGGGGATAACTTCGTGAATCACCGTATAAGTAGGCTATAGCATTAAATTATATTCACTAACCAGTACCGAGCTAAATTTAATTACCAACCCCTGTTATACCCATGTGAGTCCGTATCTTTTCTAAATGACAGCCAGACTCTTTGACCTCCCCCCGCAAACCAGGTAAATGTTTATGCTTATGAAAACTGAGGAACAACTTATGCTTATGACCAACTGAGGACATGGACTCGTCTGTATACATCCAAAAACTTTATTTTTTGCCTATCTGTTATGACAAATTTACATAATGTATAGGACGCGTAAGTTAGATATACAGTAAAATACAAAAATACAGTGGCACAATGTAGTGGAAAAACACGCCTTGTTGGAAAAAGTGAGTAAAAGTTAATTCACTTTATAAAGCGTGATTGACAAAGGTGAATAAGTTTCAGAACGGCGCTGCCATTGTGGAGCGTTAACATTGCATGGACTGTAGTTATACAATCACTGTTAAGTGACGGCTCGTAGCTAAAATCAGTGGAGGTGCTGCACCAGAAAATGTTTAAAATTGTGTGAAAGGAAACAAACATGTATGAAAAGAAAATTTATTCTGAAACTTGGTAAAACCTGAAAGAACAAAATCAAAAGTATTTTACTTACTGTGCAATGCAATCATCTTGTACATAACTTCAGAGAAATGTTTCTGCTATTTTATCTGTCAAGTAAAGGTCAATAAGTTCTGACCTTCGGTAACACTACCTAACTAAACTTTATATCCGTAATTTCAATTTAAACCAAGATATATTTTCACACTTTAACAATAAAACAAAGTGTCACGTTCTGCTTGTGAAATGTAAATCTGTTACTTCACCATCTGATAAATGTCTAGTAGATAAATTTGTTAGTTCTGAAATCATAAACCCATTACTACACGTGGCGTAAATAAAAATTACCTTCCATCAGCACGCCAGGGTCGGCACTGCGAGAGCAACAGTGCTCTCGCTCCCTCGCGTGCAGCTTCCTATGTGTGCATTCCAACAGCCAAATACCATGCCAAGATTTCTGTATCTTTTTCATAAACTCTGGGATGGTTACTGACATTAAGCTAAGGATTATATATAGTACAAGTATAAAGAAAGAATTAAAGAAAAATTGACTCATTATATTAAATGTTATCGATAATATCAAGTAGAAATAGGGAGTGTTGCAGTTCCACATTGCCTTTAAGCAAGCTGTCACTGCTATAGAATTATTAGACCAAACTTGACGAGAAGAAATGGAGCAATAAAAGACAAATAATACACGAGATGAACATAAATATTTGTTTTCCAATTTATTGCACAGTAAATAATACAATCTATTAAAAATAGCAAATTTTCATACAATTTATTTTTATAATCTATTTTATATATACATTGAGAATTTTTAACTTCAGCTAAAGTTACGCCAGAATGCAGACATTTACATAGATTTATTGCTATTGAACAAAGTTTGTGTAAATACATGAACAAATTTCAGGGAAATACTCGAAAGATTTGTCTTAGAAACAACTGAACCAATGTGTGCGGAACTTATTATTTTGTGTTGTTAATAGCACAAATCAATTAAAAATGATTGTTTTGATCATTTGTAGATAATAGGGGAGTTGCATTGACTTGGAGCTGATGTGGTCTTATAGTTATAAACCAGGGCATCTGGAAGGTCACCTGGCTATACTGGAAGAGGTTCAGGGGATAAAGGTGGGTCTTATGATATCAGCTGTTTTGAAGACACTAATCTTTCACCATTAGTTCACTGTTGAGATCGATGGTCTTCAGGAGGTAAGAGATGTTGGCGTTAGCATCACTGGTAGTATACCGATGGCTACAAAATGAACAGCAAAGTTGGAGCATGAATTGAAAAGGTCCTAGGTGCAGCCTTTTTTTACTTCTATCCATCAGTCGACCTAACCCTGGTATCTGGAGCAGGCTCTCTAAATCTGTGAGCTCCTTTCCATTGATTTTTAAGGCAGAGGTTGTTGCTATTTGAACTGTGTGCTAGTGAAATTCTTAAAAGAGGAAATAAGAGATCTAGAATTGATATTCTTTCTGATACCAATTTAATCAACCACCTTTGAACAAGGCCAGTTTGGGAAAGTAGTGAATGAATTGGCTAGAGTTATCAACGTTAATCGTAAATGGCCATCAAGGGTAATTAGGCGGCTGATCGCCTTTGTAGATTTGGGACCAAAAAGCCCTTCATTGGCCCAGATCCTTTCTGTGGGAGGCTGAAGGGCCACCTAAGGGATGTTGTTGAAATCCGGACAGAGAAAAGTTGGTCATCATACAAAAGGTTGACAGGGTTGATTGGTTTTTTTTACTGGGCAGGCAGGCAAAAATGTTCAAAAAAGCTTAAGTTTCTATTGATGGGCAGAAACAATCTTAGGCGGATTGTAAGTATTCTCACTGGTCACTGCCCGTCCAAATTCCACTTAAAAAAAATGGGGCTCGTTTCAGGGGGGGACTCCTGTTGATTTTGCAGCAAGGCTCTCAGATGCAGGAGCAAAGCTCTGGCGTGCAAGAGCAAGGCTCTAGCGTGCAGGAGCAAGGCTCTAGCGTGCAGGAGCAAGACTCTAGCGTGCAGGAGCAAGGTTCTTGTCAGTACAGGGCCGGGGATTCACAATACTCGGTAGCACGGGAAGGTTCTGTGATGTTCATCACAAGACTTTCCTTGGCTTTGTAAGTGACCTGGGATAATCACTAAAGGGAACAATCATACCACAATAGATCCACTTTGTTCGCAGCGGAGGAGAGGCTATATACTCCTTTATCTCATAAAAAAAATCAAAATTCTTCAACAGTGAAGTACCACTGGGAAACTTGTGTGACTAGACAAGGGTAGTACATTGAAGAGAAAAAGGTTGAATAAATTGTAATTTTTCTAAATAAATTCTGGAACTTTTTGATCCAATCTTGTATTTATTTACTTCAAACTATATAATCTCTCAAACAGATCTTATCACATTGGTTGCATAGCTTAAACTATCAAAGCCCTAATCTGGACTTAGTTCACAAAAAAAAAAAAAAAAATATTTTTACAAAAGCAGCAAATACTTTAACAATTTTTATACACTAAACATTGACAAAGTTCGAAGAACATCTCTACACATATTATTTTGAAAGACTTAATACCGAAACACATTCAAATATTAAAATATTTTTACATTAAAATATAATATCTGATTACCTATCCCTAAGATTTATCAATTGTACTTTATCTGCGTTGGTACTATTCTCTAGAAAAAGAAAACACGTTCAAAACGGAAATCTCAAAGACAACGTTACAATACAGTTAATTATGCGTTAGTGTTAACTGTGAAATAGGTAGGGGTGTGCGAGATTGACTTTTCATTTATTAGGAATCGGCAAGAAACGAGAATATAATAAATAAAAATAGATCGAATTTTAGGGATAAGAATTAACTAGAATTTTAACCTCGAGATGAGAGGTAGAAGTACTACATAATATTTAAAATCATTGACAGAAATTATCGAATTTTCTTAGTTACTCTTGACTCAATAATAAATAGTGATACACCATTAGATTTTTTATAAAACCTTTAGTTTTTAAGATGTTTAACTTTGAAAAGTTTGAACAGCCGCCATCTTGAAACATATAACTTCAGCAAGATAAAATTTTGAACATTTGTGTAAACCAATGTGACAAATATGCATGCTGAGTTTCATGAATTTATCTTAAACCATTAAAAAAAATAAATGCATAGACAGGCAACTTTTAAACTAATTTGACCTTCTGAATAACATGGTAAAGTTTGGTAGAATGGTAGCGAGACACCATGTATTGTATGTAATTTAACAGTTCTATACTCTGTACTACATATTCTATATATCATATGTATCTATGAAACGTCGTGTGTAATTGTAAAATATCGTCCATAGTACTGTGTGTGTTTTTGTGCATGTGTTGTAAGTGTTATTGTGTTGACGTGGAATACATCCCTAATATTATTTTTAAATTTGGACTACGGCACTTGGACAACATATTTTTTAATCTCAAGGTGGGTGAAATACATTATATATTTTTAAATATCATACACCCCACCTACAATGTCCTTCAAGATAAAAATCTGATTATGTTAATGCTGTGTTCAAGTTATGATTATTATAAAATTAAAATTCTGTTAAGTTTGCCCAATTGAAGAACAGATGGATGAACTTTCTTTTTAAATGAAGTTAGTGATATTTAAATATATAATGTGCCTGAATTCCATGTTTATTCATGCATGATTGAAATTGTTATTTTCAGTTTATTTACTATTTTATTGTAGGCTAGTAGTACCCTTAACTGAAAGCTACAAATTTTTCACTTGTTCGTAATGATAACCAAACCATATTAATGGATTTAAGTTAAAAATGTTGGTGTAATTAAGACAAAAACATATAATTCCACATCTAAAATAAGGTGTTAAATTGCATTCATATTCCATACTCGAAGATTCCTCGGAAATTTTCTCCTCATAATTGCAACCACCAAGTTAATAACTCACCAGCCGCCACTGCTATACATTAATTTTGATGTATAATCATGCAGTACTTATTTGTGTAGTTAAAAAGTTAATGGGACTTATTTATTTTACTTACAACTCCAGGTTATAAAAACAAACTCAACTCCTACTCTGCTAAGTTATTTCTTTTCAGTGACAAGGTAATTCGAACAAGATATTTCGATATAGTGACCTCTTCCCTGTTGAGTTGTTCAGAAAATTTCTGTTTATCTTCTACTCATTTCACAATACAATAAACTAAATATAAATCTCGAGGCTTTAAAAGGGTATTGAGAAATTAATGGCTGTATCGAGAAAAGTACAATTTTATACTTGACAACGAGATTGCAAAAATATCGATTTATATCCCATTATAACTGAAGAGTTTTGAGATCTTGCACACCCCTAAAAGGCTAATAAAGTAAACTGTAAAGCGAATTGTTTTAAATATAATTTGTACATTCCGTGAAACGGTCTTTACCAAAAGATAGGAATTAGGATGTTGATCAAATTTATGATCAAATCATACAAGTTATGTTTTACTGACATAGGACAAAATTTGTATTCTTTATTTTCAATTGGAATACAAAAACTGTTCTTCGAATATTTTCTAGGATTTGTTTTTCTTTATTTCAAGGCAAATACAAAGACCTTTACTTATCCCAAGGTTTTTAAAGAGACTGTATTTTTTCGTTCGTAAGTAGGCCACATATATTTTTTATCAGATTTATTTTCTATTGCAGTAGAAAATAAATCTACTGCAAAATAAATCTCCCAATCTACTCTACTGGTGGCACTGGGCTCCCGAAAAAGAAAAACACAAATGTAAAAGGTCAACAGAGGCAGCCATCCAGTCATCACTAGATGCGGCAATTAATACGCAAAATAATGAAATAACAAAAGATGTAAAACAAAGAGAAAATATGTTTAATTCACCAGAAATAAGTCAAGAGTCTCTCTGTAGAACAATTAAAAATGCAAGACGAATGCAACCAGAAGTACTTCTATTAACCGTAAGCACATTTTCTTTTTGAGATTTTTCGTACTGCATGAAACTTGATTTTGGTTTTATGTAAAAAAAATAAATACAGGAGATTATTATGCACATTTTGTTTTTTAACACAACCTTTTTTCCACAGCAAAGCGAGTTTTTCCACTGCAAGCGGAACAAATCACCGTGTGAGTCGAGGTTGGAGACTGAGTGCAAACAAATTCTACTAATATATTTCAAACACGCAAGCAGCTATATTCAACGTCTTCGTGAAACCAATTTCCCAAACAGTTGAAACCCTTAAACATACAAACACAATTTTGGAAATTTGCTTAACTCTCGTCAGCAGTTCAGCTGCGTGGTCGAATTATTTTCCATTCTAGTCCGGCTGGAATAAACTTAGTTAATTTTTTGCCATTGCAGTAAGAATTTAAATCTATTCTTGCTGTTCTATTGCAGACGGACAAGCTGCTGTTAGTTTCTGCTTTCGGCTGGTCTTGTCAGTCAAGTCACGCAACCTAAAAGATGTAGTATGCACGTCGCATCAGAGGGTTCTTTGGCATTATCTTCGGGTATAGTTGACTAATCGGGAGAGAATTCTTCCTAACTCTTCTTGGTTAAGAGCGTTTCAGAGAAAGCACAATCAAATGATTGTAAACTATTTACAAAATACAAGCATATCAGAACAAGAGCTGAGCCGATGTTAACCGTATGGTCACTGATACTTTGTCGATTTATAACATAGATTAAACTTTTTTTATTATTTCACAAGCTAAATTGTATTGGTGTTTTAAAAGTATCAGTTACTTATACCATCATCGCTTCCACAAACCAAGGCAATCACGGAGGTGATATTTAAATTTTTGACACAATTTAGAAAATATCAGTGACATGCACACGATTCACGATATCATAAT
>JAGFPH010000384.1:488701-513111 GCA_018207615.1 Philaenus spumarius | reverse complement strand
AAAATATCAGTGACATGCACACGATTCACGATATCATAATTTAGAAAGTATCACTGACATGCACACGATTCATGATATCATAATTTAGAAAGTATCAGTGACATGCACACTATTTATAATTTATAAAATATCAGTGACATGCACAAGATTGACGATATCACAATTTAGAAAGTACCAATGAATTTTTACTAAATGGTATTGAGTAGTGCTACTGGTATGGTCGGCTCAAACCTAAACATAACTGATAAGTCTATCTTATTTTTTAATTATACTCTAAATTGCATAGATTTTGAAATATATACACTCTTTATTTAATAAAAATAAATTACATTTATATATTAGGAGAACACATAAAAAGTTTGGTCTTGGACATGCATTGTAGTTTAGCGACCTAAAACAGTATTTAAATATATACTTATAATTTACCCAGGTGACTAAAAAAAATTATTTTTTTCCTGATTCACCTAACAGGAATAAATGCTAAATTTACCAAATTTATGTTAAGCTTTATAATATCTCACTTCTTGTAAAGAGAAATCTATCAAAATATCGACATTGTTTCTAAATTTAGAAACTCGTTCTTAGCGATAATATTTTAGTATTTGTTAAGCTGTTGTGTTTTTTTGAATAGGTTGTTTTTTAGGATTTCTAATGTGTTTCATAACTTGAAACAATCTTAAAACAAAAACACATTTTTTTTCTAATATGCTCATGAAAAACATTTACACACTTTATGGGACCGGTTTCAATGTGCTGCATTAGCCGTACCATGGTAAACTGGACCAGGGAAGAGCAACGCCAGAGATTGTAAAATATCCGGGCACGCATCAAGTAAACGACTAATCATGTGACCAAGCACTAAGTCTCTAAACGAGCTAAACCAACAACAACAGCTTAGAAGAGCTGCAATCATAACTGGTCATGGTCGCTTCAGAAAACGTCCAGCAACTGTGGAAAACCAAACTTGTCGAGCCCAAGAACTTTGGGAGCCAAACTTTGTCAACATGCCCAAGAGTTAGCAAGACACATCATCTATGATTGCGAGATGCTGGAGCACAGACACAGAAAGGAATTTAAGAACAAGATATGAACTTGGTGCGAAAATCCTGGATTTCATAAGTTGTACAGGTTTCTAACCAGCTAGGGTGGCAACAAAGGGGAGACAATAAACCTAAGGTTGATGTGTAAGAAATCCAATCCAAGCACCACAGTTGTAGAAGCTTGACAAATGCAAGGACTCGATTTACACTGTCACAACTGTTTACTTCGACCAATCAGAATGAAATGAAACCTGTGAAAAGTTCTCATTGACTCTATTTTAAAGAAAGAGTAGGACTGCAAATTCCCACGTTTGGCAAAACTTACCAGTGAAATATCCTTTAAAACATAATTTATCAATTTTGAATTAGAGTGGCGGTTCGAGTATAGGCACTGTAGAACTGCAGCCCCCCCCCCCCCCCATATTTCTACCTGTTATTATCGATAACATTCAATATAATGAGTTCTTTATACTTGTACCGTATATAATCCTTAAGCTTAATGTCAGTAGCCATCCCCAAGCTTATAAAAAAAGATACAGCAATTGTTGTAGGAACTGTGCACTTAACAGTTCCAGCGATGTGTTTGGCTGTTGTGCGCATGCCCACGTAGGAAGCTGCACGTGAGGAAAAGGTAGCACTGCCGTGCTGGTGGAAGGTAGTTTTTTGTTTACTCCGCGTCTGGAGTAAAATTACAAAACACAAAAATCTTTTTGACAATTCTCATGCCTACATCAGAGGCAGAACGCTGCTTTTCAACATTGAAAAGAGTAAAAACTTTTCTAAGAAGCTATGGATTCGGAAAGACTAAAATAAATTCCCTTGCAGTGCTTTCAATGGAGAAAAATTTCCTTAACAGTCGTCCAAAGATCAAGGAGAAAATTATTGATCTTTTCGAGCAAATTAACACAAGAATGGATTTCATTTTTAAATAAACAGATCAAACTTGAACTGTAACAATTTAGGTTAAAGTAAGTAGAATATGTTTAATTTTGTTCTATTACGATTGTATCAAGTTTCTGAATACATTTTCTATTCATACGTGTTTGTTTTCTTTTACACAATTTTAAAAGAATGGCAAAACATTTTCCCATGCACTAATTTTAGCTCCAAGTGTTTAAACATTGAAAGTTAATGTTCGTACGTTTTTTGATTTCTTTTTCGTGAGCAATCCTTGAGGTAAAGTATTGTTTTTATTTTTTTATACAGTACAGTAGAGTATATTTTTTTAATTGTAATCAAAGTAGTATTGTCGTATTTTACTTATAGTCTGTAATGCCTAATTATTGTAAATGAATGGTTATGTGAAAAGGTAGAAGTCATGAAATACGCTAATCATAAAAATGGTGGTTAGGAAGAATGTGATGAAGAAATGTGCATATATTTAGACATCCAGGCAGCTTTTAAAACTCTGACCTCAAATGGGCTAAGGTCCAAAGCTATAGTCTGGGAGTACGTCAACTCCACAATACAACTGGCAGAACTCAACAGGGTTACGCTGTTGGGCATCAGGGCATGTTGGAATTGAGTGCGCATATAAGGCAGCAGCTAATGAATTCATAGGACCTGAACCCTTCTGTGGCATTTCAAAGGCAACAGCTGTGCAGGCTTTTGACGACTGGGCAAGACTAGACCATGGAAGGAGGTGGAGTAGCATCCCAGGCTTGAGGATGAGCAAACTCTCACTGCTTGGCTCATCTAGAAAAACTGCATCTGGCATCCTTACAATGAGCAGGTACAATGTAAAGAAGGTGGCAGCTCTAATCACAGGACATGGCTCACCTTAGAAAGCACATGAAGAGATTGTGCATATTTTCCGGGCACCTAAAATGCAGGAAATGTGGCCTGCAAGATGTAACCGCAGAACACACCTGATCTATGAGTGTGAGAGGCTCAAACAGGTGAGTTATGAAATCTTTGGTAAACTTAACAAAGGACAGAGCATCCCCCAGGATAACCTCGTCAGAAGGATTCACAGGTTCACTGAGGATGTGTACCTTGACAAGGATAACTAGGGGGTTAACATCCTTAATGTGGGCGCGCAATAAGCTCTTGAGGCTGAAGTACATAAGGTTTAGACCGCCCACCTAAGAAGAAGAGAAAAAACATGATGTTAGCTGAAAAAGATGAAATTTTACCTGTTAGTTCACCATGTGACTTTAACTCGAATCCTAGACCACTAAAGTCGGTGAGCATCAGGATGTTTGCTGTCACTTGTGTGAACTTCTAGGCTTATGGTCCCGTAGTTTGTGACACTCGATAACGGACGTTGACTTCGCAAAACGCCGTGTATAGTTTGTAATAATACATATTGACAAACATCCGACTGATTTTAACAAAATTGTTCTTATTATTTCACACAAATTTTATCAACAGGTAGTAATTTTACACACTACACTGTCATTATGATTTGAGATGGTATAATGATAAAATCAAGATATGCCATAGCTGTTAAGCCGTAGGTTCAAATCAGGTAATTGAAGTTGATTTTCCGCTTCTTATTCCAGTGCCTTTAAATGGGAAACGTTTACTGAGCATAAAAATTGGTTTAATTTGTTAAACTTATTTTTTTACTTCAAAATTTATTATTCACAAATGTTTTCTTAGCGTCAATAAAATTTCTCTTTACAATAAACGTGAGAAACTTCAATAAGGCAAATGAAATCCCACAATAGATTGAATACACTAAGGTACCTCATTACAGCAAGGGTTGATCATGTGATATTTAATTTAATATATTTTCCTGTACATAAACTACACTAAAGGTTTGATTTCAAGTGACATTTTGACATCATGACAATGCGACATAGAATTGGTGTAGTTTTCAAAAATTCAGTGGAATTGTATTCCACTACATTATCAATCAAAGATAACTAACAAATTGAAAATGGTGTGACTATTAGTTTTCAACACACGACACTAGCTAACAAATTGAACTAGCTTTGTGACATCAGATGTCACATCATACATTGCCATGACATTAGGTGTCGCGTCATACATTGCCATGAAATTAGGTGTCGTGAAATCCATTGCCGTAGCATTAAAAGTCATGACTTCATGTCACAAGAAAACAAACTTATATCAAAAACAGAAACAAGGAAAAATAAAAACAAAACGAAAAATGTTATAAATATAATATAATTGTATAAATCTATAGTAATATTATGAGCAAAATTAGCCTAACATAAAATACTATCACTCGTTTCACTCTTGGAACATTTATATGATAAGTTTACAAAAAAAAGCAAGTATATACAATCACAAAGGAATGTGACGGGGATTTTTCCTTTCACCATATTGCGTATAAATAAATTATCAAATTAATGTCCAGTGATTAAATAAAAGAAAATTTTAAGAAAACAAACTGATTATACATGTAGTTTAAAATGACTCAAGTCACAAAAACTGCTAAACCCATTCTGTTAAATATTACAGGGAAATATTTCAATGAACTCCAATGTACATTAATGTCATTATTAGCGAATTTCCTTAGGAAAGATGAGCTATTGCAGTGTCTCTTATAATGAGACCTAAGGTCGGGAGTAGTCAATGAGCACCGATCATGGTCCCCAACACATTTTATTTTATGCAGTTTTTGTATATATATATATATATATATATATTCGTACTTTAGCGGCTGCATTGTATGTCCGATTTGGTGCACAAGTTGGTCGCTCGGACAAGTATGTTAGCCAAAAAAATTCAACTACCGAAAATACAAATCTTTTTAGATTTTTTTGTACTAGAATTAAACTTTTGAGGGCTTTATCTAAAAAAATAAATGTAGGATATATTATTCTGCACATTTTGTTTTTTTTACACAACCTTATAGCTCATTTCGTTAGCCCAAAAACTATCAAAACGTAAAATACCATAAAAGTACCCGGCTCAAATCCACAAGGAGAATTTTACTGTGGGGCATCTTCTGATCTGAGGTCGACGGCCGAGTTTGTTCTCTGCGAACAAACAACTGATTCTGCAAGGCAAACTCGCAGCTATTCAGGCAGCCTGCGTGATCAAATTATTAATTAATACATTGTGGTTAGGGAATGACACGCTAAACCAATGGCAGTCAAGCTTTGCGATCTGCGTAATGGTTTGGATTTAAAATTTACTTTTCTCCAAATTCTGAACGGAAATAGTAAAGCCGATTTTTAAGATTTTTACAAATATTTGTATAAATTTTTTTAACTCATTTTAGGTTTTTTACGACACTAAACAATTAAAAGTACAACAGAAAAAACCCAAATAAGTGTGTTACAAGCATTGTTGAACTTAATGACTAAACAATATATTATAAATGTGCTTTAATTAATACCGCAGAATATATAGCATATGATTTCATTACTTTTTAGGGACTTCTTATAAAAACTTGGGGACTTATTTTCTACAAACAAGTATTATGTACGTAAATATATGTGAGCCGGAGTCTTATAAAAAACCACGAAATATAGATAAAGACTAAAACAATGCTACACATATCTTGTAAGTTGTAAGGTTAAAACAAGTTCTTTAAATATGAACGGTTGGTAAAACTAAATAACGATAAGGATCCATGTTTTAGATTTATTTTATTTTCTCCCTTCGTCTAGGCAAGCTTGTTGTTTGGGTGATATGATTTTTATAATTTCTACTACTATAAAAATCTATCAAGTGATTAAAAATAAGATCACCAATGCTAAGTAGTTTTGTTAAAGTTGCTGTGGAAAATTCAGTTTTTTTATGGCAATCCCAAATAAATTAGTAACCTTAGGCAACAAACCTGACCAATGATTATATAAAAAACCATTGTTCATGCAGAGTTAATCGTATCCCTTCGGTTTGTAATCACATCGGCAAAAAATATCAGGTAATAAGCACCTTATAATAGTGACGTAAATGCAATTATTCTTGGACTTTGGGGTAAATAATATACTTTCAGAAATACATTTCTCTTATAATACACTCCTATATTTAACATATAAGATAAAAATAGAAATTAACGCAACAGCAAACAACGTAAAATAAATTAACCAATGTTTAAAAAATTATACACATTTTAATTTTTACACTAACCTAACCTTTTACGGAAGAAATTAAAAAAACACACCCAACACACTCAAATTTCGCTATTCAATTTAATCAGTGGACAAAAACTTCTTCATCTTTACATTTTCATAATCCCTTTTCCGTTCTGCCATAATTTATTATTGTGTCGGGGGGAAAAAAACAGAATAAACAAATATATAAAACAATCACTAAAAACAATACAATTTGAAACAAATCAAACGTTTAAAAACATTTCATAAAAAAGACAACTAAGTCGAAGTTTTAAAACAATGAGAATTCTCAACGCCACGTTCGGTGCACCGCCTCGAGATCGAGGACGAACGCATCTTCACTTCCTTTTCAAACAGTCTATGATGAGCGGTTTGTTCTGTAAATAGAAATGTTATTAATAAACGAGAAAGTGTTTTTGACAGATGAGGAAAAAGCAAGAAATAAAAGCTCGTACAAGAGTCAAACGTATTTTATAAAAAACAGGAATAATCCAATGGTTAGAGCTTGTTTAACAGATAAAGGAAGTAGGATCATGGTAGGACTGTTTGGATGATGTTGAGAGGAGGATTTAAGGTTTTTGAGTGTAAGAAGATGGAGAGAGGTTGCAGAAGACAGTGGGGAAAGTGACATTCAAGGGATTAAATAAGCTGAATCTTAAATAAATGTGTTAACAGTTCAGTCACAGATGAATCCTATGTTTAGCTAGTGACACATCAGCTTATACCACAATTGGTTCCCATCAATGAAAGACGGTCAAACTGTGACAATCTGTTTTGTAAATATCATACCTGGCAAAACCATGCTTGGTAAGACTCGTTGAGTACGGTTACTACAGAATTTTGGTAATTCATTTCCGAGACTTTTTCCTCAACTTCCCTGATGAACTTCACATCACATTTTGAAATTATTTTACTACAACATTTGCATTACATTTTCGTAACATAAATTCTATCGCTATACATTCTAGCTTCATTCTACCCTATAACTGATTTCTTTACCTCACCATCCAAGGACCACAAAGAAAGCACAAATATTTTAATATATTGCCCCATTACAAACAGATTACATTTTTAAAATTAAAACAAGCATTTTGTTTGCTAAGTGTAATTTAATTTTTAGCGAATTTCCATAAGAAAGATGAGCTATTGCAGTGACTCTTATGGCGAGACGTAAGGACGGGATTGGTAAATAAGCACCAATCATGGTCCCCAGAACACGCTTTGAGGTATCATTAAAAATTGCATATGTGTTCACATTCTAATAGCCGTATTTTTAGTCCAATTTGATTCAAATTTGGTACACACGTTGGTTTATTAAGTCGCTTGGACGAGTTTGTTAGTCAAAACATTCAACAGCCGGAAGCATGTTTTTTGACCAGAAGTAAACATTTTTTAGATTTTTCATACTAGAATGAAACATTTTTGACGTTTTATCTAAATTATAAATATGGGAGATAATTTTGTCTTTTTACACGATCGTATAGCACGTATGGTTCCCCTTAAAACAATCAAAACATAAAATACCATAAAAGTAACCAGTTAAAAAAATCCACATTCAAAATTTTACTATAGAGGCAGCATCCGACCCATGCCCGTGCAAACTCGTGAAATGAGTGAAGCAAAGTAGTCCATAATCCGAGGCCACCAGGTCTAGGTGCAAACTCACAAAGCAGGAGCTGTGGCTGGAGGCTGAGGTGCAAATAAATTCTACTAATAAATTTCGTACATACAGGCGACTATTGGGTGACTTTGTGAGTAGACCAATTTCTCAAATAGTTGGTTGAAACCCTAAAACTTATAAACTTAATTTTGGAAATTCGCTCAACTTACGTCAGCCGTTCAGTTGCGTACTATAATTTATAATATCTTTACGATTACTATTTAACATTTTGGTGCTTGTGGACAGTTTAGTTTCTTTTGTTTAGTGTAAAAATACTCAAAATGGTTGGAACTATAACATGCATTTTTGTTGTTTTCTTTCTCTTGTAATTTCTATATTTATCTGCCACTGATATGGATGGCATTTGTAGTCTCAGTTTAATATCTTCTTTCAGAATATGAAGAATAAGAAAAAAATATATTTATTTGGCCAATTTCTTTTACATACTCATTAGTTTTTGTTGTTTATTTAGACAAAATATTTTGACTGTGAAAACAGAGAAATATATATTAGTCAGTTTATGTGGTAGCTGTTCCTATTAGAATTACCACTTTTCATAATTCGACTTCAATCATAATAATTAGACTTCATAATTAATTAGGAAAAATAACATATTTTTTACTTACGGAGCTGGACCGGGGTAATAATATGGCGGAGGACGCTCATACTCCGTCGAGAGAGGAGGGCTGTGGTATCGTGGAGGCCCTCCGTTAGGAAAATCCCAATGTCTGTAATACAAACATACATTTTAAGTAAAAGTTTAAAGAAACTATTAATTATAACTAAAGGTAAACCTACCTAGCAAAGTAAACCTAATCTTGAGGGCCTAAGCTTCCCATATTTTACGGAATCCTACTCCGGGGAAGAGCATTCAGCCTCCAAAAACAAAGTTATGCTTATAGCAGGATTGAAGAAACAACAATCATGCAAAAGTTATTTTAAAGAATACAGAATACTCATACTTCCAAATGTGTACATACTGCAAGTAATGCTTTATTTCAAATTTAAGCATAAGGACATTCATGCCTATAATACCAGAAATACTTTCAAGTATCGAGAAAACCAGCACAAGAAAGGTCTTTATAGAAAACTGCCATCACAAATGGGGGCAATACTTATAAATAAACTTCCCAAAAAATTATTACAATTAGATAAATACAATTCTTGTAAATACAGCCTTAAACGATTGCCGTTGTGAGTCATTTCATTTGGTGGGAGAGTTTCTGCACTTGATTTTGGTAGGTCTGTCTGAGGAGGTGTCCTTCGCATCACAGTTATGTAGTGAGCTCTCGGTGCATTTTGTTTATTGTTGTATATATTTTTAATGTAATTTGTTGTAATTGTTCAAATTTCTAACTAATGATGTGGTACAGTTGTTGATATAACTGAAATGACTAATCCACAGTCTTTTACCATATTTATTTTTATTTCAATTAAGTATTTTAAAGATGTACTATGTTGTATTATAGTGATTGTTGTAATTGTTAAGTGTTGAGGTAATCTAAAGTTGACTGTAAGTATACTTTATAAATAGTTATGGGTGTGACACATGCTATGCAATACGTTTGTCAAAAAACAATAGAAAAGCTATGAACATACTTGGGTGCCATATCACTATAACGTTGGTCCGGGGCTGTTGTACCTCCCGAAGAAGACCTGGATCTCTCCCCTCTTCCCAGGTGTGCACTATAATCCCCTCCACTTCCACCTCCGGTATTCTCATAAGTCTCGTGATATCCTCCACGGTGCTGTTTCTTCTTCTTCTTTTCATTCACACTGCAACATTCAACAATTCTAGATAAGAATAAATAAAAGTTGTTTATGTATTTTCACAAATAGAAATATTACATTGCATTTTTATGACATTGCATACAATGTTTCATTTCTAATGAGCATAATTTTTATTCTACTACGCAGTTGGTGATGTAAATTGATAAGTTACGTTGATAGCAATGCCTATGATTAAGATGGTCAAAATCTTGATACAGATGCACGGGAGCGTATCCTGAGAGGTTGAGCATGGGAACGTAAGGTCAGAAGAGCTCCCGAACAAAAATAGAATGTCACTATAAATTGCCTTTGAGAATAGAAACAGTAGTGTAGTGAATCACCAGTCTATCATCCGACTCAGCTGTGTACAGACGAATGTCAACACATTTCTTCATTATTAATAATTCGTCAAAAAGTGATTAGTTCTTTGTAGTATACATGGTCGAATACTTATACACATTTCTTCGTATATTTATGAAGTCTTCTAACAGACATACAGCGTTAACAGATGTATTATTGCATCGCTTAATATTTCTTTGTTAAGATGTGAATTTAAATGATTATATTGATTTCGGTAATACAGTAGAGCGTTGAAAATCCGAACTAATTGGGACTGAGGGGGGTTCGGATTTTCAATTTGTTCGGATTTTTGAAAATAACCAAGAAAATGCTATTTAGGCTAAAATATATGCCCTTTAATCGATTAAAGTGGTTAAACAGTACAAGCAGAAAGTAAGACTACTTACATATTATGATTTGGAAGAACCTTCACGTCATGATTACGCTTGGAACTCTCAATTACAGTACAGTATGTACTGTACATGTTTAAAAATTGACTTGTACATTATAGTTAACACAAACGAAAAATAAAATAAACGGTATCAGGAAACTGACACATACTTTCTCCCTCATTATAGGAACTTAATTTTTTATTTTTAAGAGTAATTTTCCCATAAAAACCCTTAAAATAACGGAAAAACCAACTTTTCTCAAAAACGGCTCGAACGATTTTGATCAAAATTTTACAGTTTATAGTACTTTAGGTCCCTAATAAACTATAAAATTTTAATCAAAATCGTTAGAGCCGTTTTTGAGAAAAGTTGATTTTTCCGTTATTTTAAGGGTTTTTATGGGAAAATTACCCTTAAAAATAAAAAATTCACAAAAATGAAAAAAACGTCTGGAGATACCGTGGATTAATACCTCCATACCAAATTTCATCAAAATCGGACGACTGGTTTAGGCTCTAGGTCTGATAACATCCACACAGACACACAGACACACACACAGACATCACTCCGAAAACCACTTTTTTAGGTTCAGGGGGACCCAAAACGGATATTTCCACCAAAAACTCAAACTCGAAAATTTTGACGAATACAATACTTTCTCCATATACTATGGTATAGGGGGAGAAAGTAAAAATTACTATACAGTACACTACTGTATGTAAAACACACTGTTATAATGATTACACAAAGAGAAATGAATGAACTTTCTGTATGAAAAAACTAAAAATGTACGAAAGACAGAGCAATGATATCTACTGTCCTGTAGACACTGACTGACTGAGGGTGGACGTGATAACTGATAAAGAGATAGACTGAGTTAGTGGGGCGAGCTAGTGTAGACAAAAATAGACAAGCCAAGGTTATTACCCCGCCCCGCCCCACTTTGTTCAACTCTGAGACAAACACGATGTTTGTTTACTGCTACCGCTAAAGCAGCTTATTAGCGTGACAGTGAAAATACTGACAGTCAGTCTGCTGTGAGGGAGTGTGAGAGCAGGTAGTATTAAGAAGTGTTTAAAAAGAGATACTGTAATGTAATGTCAAACTGCAGTGAAGATTTTTGTGGATTTTTTAACGACGCAATTGAAATTTGCGAAATAAAATCTTTGCAGGGGCTGCCTCAGAATGCGTTCGGATTTTTGACGTTTCGGATTATTGATGTTCGGATTATCGACGCTCTACTGTATAATAAACATTTTTTTTCAATAGTTTTTCATACGTTTAAAAAGATTTTAGAAAGTTTGGACTAACAACTATCTCAAAAGTTGTGAGTATAAATTAAAGGAAACTGTTTTAGAGGTTTTACATAACGTCATCACCTAAAAAATATATTTTCGTTATCGAAAGTGATAAAAGTGCTATCACAAACTGTGGTCTAATAAGGAGGGAGTATTTGAACATTTTAATTGTATAAATGTAACAAGTCGCCTGCTAGTTAATATTTTTCTTACACATACTTTCATTCCTTCAAAATTCATGTTTGTATTTGTTTTGTTTTAAATTTATTCAAGCAAGTTACATAATCATATCAATAATCAGTTGTTATGCTTGTCTGATGGTGATTTTATGCCCGTACCCTGTCATTGCATTATTTGCTATGGCTTCTTCTACGCACCCCCATCATATGTGAGGCGACACTCGTATGGCGTAGCAGTTGTTTTGATGTGATAGTTGTATAGACCACATGACTACAGGAAGCAGTGCAAGTTTGTCAATATTGGTCAGCTGTGTTTATGCAACAGTATTAGGAGGATCATCTTAAAAAATATTGCTTTTTTAATTTTTTAAGAACATTACATTCTAACCTTATTTTTATGTTCTTAAATTGTAATAATAATTAACTACATGTATTAAAGAATTCTGAATGCCAAATGCCTTGATACATTAACATATACATGTTTAATATTAACACTTTTTTTTCAAGTTTATGTATCTCTTAATTAAACTGTTTGATCAATCATTTTAATCTTGGTGTCTTTTTGTATTGAAAGTTTGTAAAAGTAGTTACTAATCATCAAAAGACATTCCCAAATTTTCATCTTCTACTTTCCTTAGTATAAAAGTTACGGACATACTTTGTACACAAATTCAGCCTGCGTATATTTGTGCTTGTAGAACTCGAAAACTGGTTTGACTGATTTCACTAAACATTTCACAGTCTATCCATATTGCCAGGAGTGTTTAGACATTACAGTTAGTACAATCTGAGAGGTTAAAATGGGGTAGCTACCCCTATAAAATAAATCTAAATTTAACTAACCTTCCTATAAGCTATACAAAACCATGAGCATTCAGTTGCTCAAGTTAAAGGTATGAAATGTGTTAACTACCCTTAAAATTAAATAATAATTCATACATTTACTTTTTCTATATGTTGAAAAACTACTCAACTAATGTCACTAAAAATTTCACAACTCACAAATATTAGTTTCAGGATTGTTTAGAGAATACAATCACTGTAATCAAAGATATTGAAATAGAGGTAGCTACCCATATATGATAAATATAAATTGAACTAATTTCCTACAAGCTATAAAGCTAAAATTTTATAATATTCTTAAGGGATACAACAAACCAATTGCAATTTGATTACTTAAGTCAAAGTATCTACCCTTAACATTAAATAATAATTATTGAAATGGGATAGATTCCCATATAAAGTAAATTACATTAACATTAAACACTCATATGTTTAATGTGTGCTCTACCACCTGCTCTGATCATAATAATCTTATTTTAACCACAAGGCACTTCAAAACTAATTTTTTAGTTAACTCAGTAAATTGTGTTTGTAAATTTAATCTAAATATAATTTATATACCGTACTTAAATCAAGCAATAGATAAATATACTATATTAGCACAATACATTCATATAATAATTTCTTACATTTCTTTTACCACGAAACTATTAGAACAGGTGCCTTGTTAAACAAAGATAGAACATGATAACAGCATAGAATTTACTATTATCTAATTAACTGGGCTAAATAAAAATTAATTTACTGAGTAGTATGCTCTGTCAATAATACTACACTTTATTTTTACTCTAAACTCATTAATATTTAAATTCTTATAAGCACTAGATAGCCTATTGTACAATTTCAAACTTGAACATCGAGGACTTCTCTCAAATAAAGATAGATGATGTTTAGGAAGTATAAAATTATTATCATTTCCAGTATTATAACTATGCTCAAATTTAGCTTTTGATGGTAATTCATCTTTAATATTATGAACCCAGGTCAAGATTTATTAAATACAGGCCAGCGAGCATATAAATCTGTAGCCTTCGGAAGAGATTTTTAAACAAGCGAAGCATTGTCAGGTCGGAAATTTTGTTTTCAATCAAAATTAACAATTTAAAAACAACACAAAACTATTTAACAAACGTTTCATTCCTTCCATTGTGTTTTTCCCCATTAAAAAAATGTGTTCAAAAATGAAACCAAACTACAAAACTTACTTGGCCAGTGGCATGTTATCTCGATCTGCGTAGGCGTCATACAAATACTCTCTGAAAACAGAAACAACATTTCAGATAAGTACAACATGATTTGGACTGGATGTATATTTTACAAAGATTAACTTTAACGCTTCCAATTCTAAAGTGTACACCTTAACCCTACATCAAGCTCATTGATTTCGGAACTAGACCGGAGGCATCTGAAGGTTGCCTCCTTGTTTGTTAATGAAAGACATTCACTTTTATTCAGAGTATTCATAAAGGGTTAACCAATTGAGGTAGTATCTATTCAGGCCTCGGCAGGACTAACTGTAGGCTAGCAATTAATTTTTTCGTAATTGCTTGCTTTTCATTTGAGCCTTATAAAAACGGTATGGTTAGAGATAAATGAGTGAAATTTTCAGTTTTTTTTACTAAATTATTATTCTTTGAATGTACAGTACAGTCCCGGTTATTCGCCATTCGGTTATCCGCCATTCCGTGTTATCCGCCACACCAGCGGCACTTATTTAATTTAATTGTAGGCGTCAGTGATTGTAGCGGTACGTGTCTGCGATAACTTGCAAGCGTCAGTGAGCGTACTTGACTGCGATAGCTTGCGGGTGTTAGTGTATGTGCTCTGTGTCTGACTGTACCATGAGAATTCCCCCACTACCACTGGCCCGACCCGCTTACTGTCAGCTCGTACGAACTCGTTTTGTAAACAACTGTGTCTCTCTAAGTGTTTAGTGCGTGCAGTGAGGTTATTCGTTAACATTAAGTTTTTGAGTATGATATGGTGAAAGTACCGTACAGTAGTTTATGTTGTGTTATTTAATCTTGATCTGAATTTTCTGTTTGTACAGATAATTCTGCATTGAATTTATTCGAACTGTAATTAGTTTCGGGACTTTTTATGTACAGTATTATATTGTGCCTTTACTGTATTTATCCTAACAATCTTGTCATTCAATTTCGTAATTTCATTGAAAATAACTGTATTCCATTATTTTTCTTTTCTATTATATAGTATTACTGCAAAATATCGTATTTACTCATTAAATTTGCAATAAAAAGTATTAATGGTGTAAAACGTCTATTATTTGTTCAACCCTCCCATTATCCGCCATTTTAGCTAATCCGCCCTTCCACCGGCCCGTTTATGGCGGATAACCGGGACTCTACTGTATATAGAATACTTTCTTTTAAACATTTGGCATTTTATTTAAATTTTTTGTTTTTTTAAAGATTTTTAACTTTAAAAATTTGGAAAATTGAAAGTAATACATAAGTTATATTTAGTGGTATCTCACTTGACTTATTTATTATTATTTTTAAGGTTACAATGTTTTTTACATAAATTAAAAAAAGTAGGATCATATCTTTAAGTATAAACAAGATATAGCAAATAGTTTGCTCGGCCATAAACAAAACAATGACGCAAAATAGAGTATTCGACGTTGTAGCAGACGACGTTCAACATATGTATTGCTCGGCTGCCAATTCACGAAAGTTTAAAATTTTGTTTCTAAAAGACCAGCTGAAGCAATACAAGCAATATCTAGTGGATTTATATGAAACTACGATGACAGTAATATAATAAACATAGAACACAATACCATGCCGTGGCTCAGCGTTTGGTATACCTCGTGAGACTAACTTAATGAGTTAACCTCTTCATTATTTTTGTTGCTGTAAATAAGTTAACAAAACTTTGTACAAATCTTGTGATGCATAACAGGACAAAATTTTTACATATCCCACCCTCTGAAATTTTTCGGGGCTTGGGGGGAAAGGGGGTTAAATCATCCAAATGCAAATGTAGGTCTTTTAATACACTATTGTTAAGCTTATTAAAAGTGAAACAGAATGGCGCAAAATAGAGCTTAGTATCTTGCTTCGTTTCAAAGTAATGGACAATCAAAATTCAGGAAAGAAAGAAGTGCATGATGCAGAAAACTCTGGCTATCCATAACTCCTTCGTGTTTGGACTTATTTTATGTGAAATAAACAGGGATCCATAAGATGGTACCAACAATATACTCAAATCCAAATCTGGGTCGCATTCTCTTAGCTGATAACTCGACACAGTAAGCAACCTAACAAGACGCACTAAAGAACTTTTATAAACTAATCTCACTTGCTTCTGTCAACCGTTCAAGTGAACACAAGTTATGTTTAAGTTATGACCTAGTTTTCCGAATGGCTACTAAAGCAGCAATAAATGGTGAAACACGATTGAACAATTGATCAAAATGAAACTTCCTGACTCCAGATAATCTACAAAATACACCATTACGCTTCAAACGAACGTAAGTACAATAATTCAACTCTACAATTTCAAACAGATGGTATGCGTGGAAAGTGACTCATTTGTTTCTAAATAGCCATGTCTACCCCGACCACCCTACCCTGTTCACCAGTGCCCAGTTGGTTCATATGTAAATCAACGCCTGCACTATATAGACATAGGCCAAAGCTCTAAATAAACAAAGCTAAGGTTGGGTGTAGTTTGTTTTCTTTTACCAACCTTTGCATGGCGTACAAAAAATAAAAAATTCACAGATAGTACAATAAATCACAGACGTATACAAGGTTTCCTAAACAGTTCACACAATGATCGGCAATACATGGAGCTCTAACAAGTACCTTTGGTCAATAGTATGACATGTTTCATCGGATGAAATAAATGAAACCAGAATTTTGTACTGACAAAAGAGATTTTCATGATTGAAGGAATACTTACGCTTCCACAAGAGGTCCGGGATAAGGGTCTGACTTCTGATACAGTGACGCCAACTTGACAGACAGAATGATTGAAGGCAGGAATAAAATCAATATAAAACCTACGCTTGCCCAAAATCCATTCTGTAACAGTAAAATAAAAATAAACCATTATTTACGAAAACTAAAAAATTCGTCTAAATAGACTTGTTTTAAAAAAAATTGCGATCCGCATTTTAAAAGGAAAAATGTAAACTTTGTAGGATCATCCATATGTTCATATCACTGCCACAGTTGATTTTCTAAAGAAACAATAAAGGTATCACAATCAAAATTGACACAGTTATAAATCATGCACGCCCAAATTAATTCTAACAATTGGAATTAAAAATAAATATATATTTCACTATGAATTTTGAGGGGCAAGGCTTCGTACTGTGTAGCGTGTGTGATTTTATAAAATAATGATTCGATCACGCAGCTGAAGCGCTGATGTTGAGTTGAGCAAAGTTTATTTAAAAACCTAATTAAGTTTATATGGTTTAGGGTTTCAACCATCTATTTGGGAAATTGGTCTACTTACGAAGGCGCTAGAAACAGCACAGAGTTTTCCATACCCAAAAGGTTTCTTTATATTATAGGCTACAACATATCAAAAACATTATTCAAATTGGTTAAAAAACAAAAATGTTATTCAAAATAAAAAGTAGCTCAAAAACGATTAAAAATCCAAATTTTCTGTTTAAAACTGTCCCCCACCCACCAAATCATTCTTTTTAGATGTACTAAACAGTATAAAAATGAATTCAAAGGTTAAATCCTAAAAATATATAAAAAGTATGGTTTTGGTGGCGGATCACCTTAAGTTACAAGTCTCGCCTTCTTTACAAATCTGTCTCTCTTAGATGTATATACTTACATAGGGGTCGAGCATTTTATTGCATACAGTAACCACAGTGGCGTTGTAAACAAGCGACATTGGTCCACATCGACCCACGTCAGTCTGCAAGTTGTTGACTACTCGTTGCATATAGTTGTTTACGTGCAGAGTAAACTGTTCGCCAAATTCACGAGCAATCTGTAAGTACAAGTAACAACTTTAATTAACACAAGAATTTCTCACTTTATTAAAAAACTATTTGAATACGGCCAAAGTAGTTCGAATACCTCAACTTTTATTATTTGTCACTTTTATTATGCAAACCTGTATGTTTTGTATACTTATTAAGAGGTTAGGAACTGATCTTTCATATTATAACAATATATTTTTTAGGGATGTGTCGATACCAGATTTTTCGATTCTCGATACCGATACCGATACTTTGAAAAATCGATTCTCGATTCCCGATACCGATACCTAAAAAAAAAAAAAAAACTGCGGAAAAAAAAATAAAATGACGAATGTCCGCAAAGAATACGACGTCCGAATATTATTAGCGCTAATTTTAAAAAACGCCGGAGTTAAAAATAATTTAAGTACCACAGTAAATGCCCGCAAAAAATCGATGCCCGAATATAATTAGTACCAATTTTATGAACTACCATTGGTGAAATGTTATTAAAAATAAAATGACGAATGTCCGCAAAAGAATACGACGTCCGAATATTATTAGCTCTAATTTTATAAAACGCGGCATCCAAACGCAATTTAATATACAACTGCGTATGTCTGCGAAAAAACCTACTCCCGAAAACAATCTAATGTCCGCATAAGAAAATACAATTAACCTAGTCCAATGAAAAACACGTGAGAGTTTCAGTAAAGAAATAGCAGAATGCGTTGCAATTTAAAATAAAACAAGTTTTTAATTATTCGGAATAATATTTTTTACGACTGAATAGGATTGCGTTACTCGGAATATCATATGTTTTGTTTCTGAACGTTCAATTCGGATAAGTTCAGAAATAATCGGAACTTCAATCATCGAAAATTTGATTCGACGGCGTCCGTTTAGTCCCGCCGAAGTCTGAACAACTTGTTAGAACAAAGTACTGTAATATCAAGTTAATAACGCTGTGTGTAAATACTTACAGTATTAAGTTTTAGTGCAGTGTTTTATTATTTTTTTTATTAAATTTAAATATTGCGTCGATTTATTCGGGTAATTAAATTGTGCAGGCCTACTCCTTACGAAGGGCTCCAAGCGCTCGGCTGACTCAACAGCCGCCGCTGTTCCGTTGAGCGCCCAAACTCCCTGAAGCCTACAACTCGGCTGATTATGCGAGTAAAAACCTTTAAATTCGGAATTACGTGCACGGCGTGCAGTACTGTAATGTACTTAATTATTTACAGTACATTTCCGCTTTCGGATAATCGACACTATACTGAATTAACATATTAATTTGATTAAGTTTAGTTAGTTGAGGATATGTGGAAACTTAACCTTAGTAGGCTAGTCTTTTCAGCAATGACATCGAAGTGTGGCAATATTTTATAATAGACGTTGAAAGTGATAGACTTTTGTCTGTAATTTAACTTAGCTGAATACTTGTATTTAATTATCTGTGCATAACATACTTAATCATTTCAGTATTCAAATTAAATCTTATACTTTACTCTTAAATTATTGTTAAATTCCTTGAATAATAAATAGAACCGATTTGACTCTAAAACCGGGAACCAAAAAAAAAAAAAAAATTATAACAATCATAAATCACGGGTAACGTATCCCAACAAGTTTTACCCGACTTCAAACAAATAAAATTATTACTTTAAAGTTTAAATACTTTTGTTATCGATCTATAAATTGTGTTATTTTTCTTCACAATAGACACCCTAATTCTATAGACACGATAACAAACGAATCCATAAGTGTTTGACCTTGAGCCTACTCTAGACTTCTTGTGTACAAATAACAGCCTACGCATGAATAAAAATAAAACAAGAAGGGTTTACTTATGAAAGGAAATAATTGCCTAAAACATTTTACTGGGGAAAATGTCCACTTACATAAAATTAATAATGTTTTACATTTTCCCTACTGATATTTATTGTAAAATGCTGAATTGAGTTAAAATACAGAGAATGCGATTGCAAATACCGGAGATTACATTCACGTAGTCTATACGAGAACGGGCAGTTCTGACAACTGAGTATCTCGTGGTATCGGTAATCGGTATCGAGTTTCGGCTATCGATTCTCGATACCGATACCAAAGCTAAAGTATCGGTGGTATCGAGAATCGGTATCGAGAATCGACCCATCCCTAATATTTTTAGTTTACACTTTTTATGGCTGAACTAAATAAAGAAATCTATTTATCTGAAATACATACTTCAGTTTTTCCGAGTCGATTTTAGATTATTGTATGTTTTCGTGCAATTATATCTGCTATTATTACACCAAACAAAAGCAAAGACAATGTTATTATAGAAATTGGTGTTTCTAAGAAAATCTCAAAGTAGTTGGGCCCTAACCTATCGTTTATCTTAATGTTAATTGTTTGTGATGTGTAAGTTTTGTAGTATTTTAGTGTTTTAACGACCTCTCACGAGCGAGAGTCTGAAGATAGAACATACGTTCTGAAACACTTAACATAAAGATACAAGTAAGTCACAAGGCGGAGTAAGTACTCAAAAACTTAAATTAGTAGTATTTATTACATTTAACTTAGAATTATAAATAATACATCAAATGAGCGAACAACTCAAACGGGTTTGTTGGTACACCTGTGCGCATGCGAATACACTGTTGCCTCTTTCTTCCGTTAGAAACCACTAGTAGCAAAGATGGCGTCTTGTGAACAAAAAGCTTTTTGTGTTTTACAGTTTGCCCTTGACTGAATCTATAGTTATAGTGCAACGTACGTTCCGTATTAAATTCAAATGTAATCCTCCAAGTGATAATGGTATTCCTCCGCAGATGGTATCATCAGTTTAAAGACACGGCTGCCTACGCCAAGGGACGGCAAAAAGTAACTGAAGGATGTGTTGAACGAGTGAGAGAGTCTTTCACTCATAACCCCAAGAAATCAGTTCGGAAGGTTAGTCGTGAATTAGCAATTCCAGTGCCATCTGTGTGGAGAGTTTTAAGGAGACACATACAACTACGTTCTCATCATGTAGTTGGTACAAGCTCTAAAGCAAACATACTACGGTTTACATGCCAACTTTGCAAACGAGGTATTGCTGCATGATGATGAAGATGTTTTGAATCCTGTTGTCTTAAGCGATGAATCAACATATCACCAAAGTGGACATGTGAACATTCATAATGTGCGCATCTGGGAATCAGCAAATCCCCACGAGGTGGTATACTTGCAACCAGACTCCAACAAATTGAATGGTTTTTTATGCCATTTTCTGGCTGAAAGATTATAGGTCTTTCTTTTTTGCTGACACAATTGTAACTGGTGTTTCTTATTTCTAGAACTATGGCTTTTTCCTCAATTGGAAGAAGGTAAACCACAGAACTTTATTTGTCAGCTAGATGGTGTGCTGCCTCAGCAGTATAACTCAGTACGTGATTGGTTAAACGATGTTGTAGCTTTAAGGTGCCGGATGACAGCCTCTTCATGGCCTCCACGTTCACCCAATCTGACGCCATGCGATTTTTACCTTTTGGAGATCATGAAGGATCATGTGTATGTGCCTCCGCTACCAGCTGACCTACCCGACCTAAGAAACAGGATTGAAGCAGTTTTTTCAACAATTACTCCAGACACACTGAACAAGGTTTTGGACGAACTAGACTATCGACTCGATGTGTGACGAATGGTGCTCACATGGAACACTGTAGGAAAAACTGTTTGAGTTGTTCTTTCATTTGGTGTATTATTTATAATTGTAAGTTAAATGTAATAAATACTACAAAGCTTAAAAACGTAATATTCATTTTAAAACACCTAGTACAATAAACTCAAAACTCACCCTGGACACGATCTCAGGTCCCTCTTGAGTAAGCACCAACTGCGCTTTCTCGACCTGCATTAACATTTTACTGATAGCTTGACGCAACGAGGGTTCGTTGAAACGCAGATGTTCTGTTAGATTATTAGCCGTAGTCTCCAATAACTGAGTTATTCTTAACATCTCATTCACCTGGAGTTGCTGGTGTACTTGTAGGTACAGGGCTTGGAATATCAGAGAGTTTTTAATCTGAAAACAATCACAATACAGTTAAACAATACTTCGCACATATATCACTCATGGGATAACTGACAATATAAATTCAAAAGAATCGCAAATACAAATTTTAAAGAAATTTTCTTTTTTCTTGTAAAGTGCACGTGTGGGCTCACGTGGCATAGTTTCCGCTTGTTTTTCGACGTCACTCAGGATGTTCCAGCGAATCTTTACATTTGAATTCGAATAGTAATCATTCTTACAACTCGAACCCGAAGGCAAAATTATTAAAATTCTGGATAGCATGGATTTATGCTATAATTTTACTGCAAACATCGGTGGTTTGCTACCTATCTAAATAGAAAGGCAAAAATATTACAGGCAAAATAAATAAGATCGACTCAAAAAATCGTTTTCTTTTTCGTGTTTAAAGTAGGTACGTTTCAATGTTCAGGTACTTCGTACAATTTGCCTAATTCATTTTTGGGGATTGATTGTTTTTACAGCTTTTTTGTAGTTGTGTATTAAATTATATTTTGACACTGATGATTAATAAAATTACCAATCAAATTTGAATGTTTTATTTTACCGTAGGTTTGCAAGTTATATTTTTTAACACCATTAATTCATGAAATTGACGCAGTCGTCTTTTTATTTCATGGACTTCCACAGTTGTGTTTTAAATTAGATTTTAATGCTGATATTTCATAAGATTTATATTCAGCATTGTTTTTTTTTTTACGTACACGATGAATTACCATGGCATGAATAAGTTATAATGGCAAAAAAAGATTTGCCAGTAGGAATCCTACTGTATTTCATTGTACAGTAGTTTTGTCACTGCTAATAATTGTGATCACAACGGGCCAAATTGGCCCCAAACTGTTAACAATATCCGGTATCAATATTATTTTATTATTACGTAAAAACGTCACAACAGACAACTGCTCTTTGAAACAACATTGACATTGATTATTGTTATGTTTTCTTCACAGAAAGTTCTAAAATGGTTAGGACTAAACATTTCATAATCTATAAACACAGTAGTAACTGTAACTGGTACTTAAAAAATATCACAATATTTTTATTATTCACATAATTATCTGACAATCAATGACAGATTAAACTGGACTGAATATGTAACTGAGACATGCAATAAAGTATTTGCTGGGATTCACTTTTTTCTTTAAATGAAAGATTTCTTTCCATTTCATATTAAAGTGCTCTTAGTAAAATCATTAATTATGCCATACTTTACCTATTGTGACAATGTAGTCAGTGACATGACTGTGGAATTGGCTAATAAAGTCCAACGATTTCAAAATTATTGCATTAGATTTATTTTGTATTTAAAACGTGATGAACATGTTAGTCCCTATTATAAACAATTATATCTTTTAAAACTTGATGAATTTAGATATTTTCATTTTTTTAACTATGATGCATGATGTCCTTTGAACTAGAGTGCCGACTTACTTGGCAAATAAGTTTGTATTTGCCTCGGATATTAAGTACAAAAAGTACAAGAAAGGGGTCGACCATGCTAATCATTCCCAAGCACGAACTGTAAAGTTTAATAAATCTTTTACCGAAACGGCATGTCGCTTGTGGAATTCGCTACCAGATTCCTATAAAACTATTGATAGCCGTGCTCAATTTGCAATATCATTAAAACTTCATTTCATGAATGGTAGGGACGTGGACTGATATCTTTGCTCGGGATGTGTAGGAAAGGGAATTTGTTTGATTTGCTTATTTATATTTTAGGATGAATGAGGAGTGCTCATGAATATAAGTACTTATATATGTGTTGTTATAAGTAGTTTATTCTTTTACTTCAATAAATATGTTTAAAACTAGACTATTTTATTTTATAAGGTTTAAGAAACTGTATTAGTTAAGGATTTTTCTTTTTTTAATTCTTGTGTTTTTATGTGCATTTTTCTTTGTCTTTATTGTGTATTTTGGTTTTTTTAGGCCTAAGTTAAGTAAGAAAGGACCTGATGATCCTAGATTCGCCCGAATTAAAGACTATTCTATTATATTAGTGCGAATTCTTCAACTTTTTGTCGCTTTAACCGCCTATCTACGCATCCTGTTCACGAACATTTGTAAACAATTTTAATGCGAATTCGATTTGACTCTCTTTTCCACTAGATTTTTCTTGCAATTTAAATTTGCATTTCCTTTCTGAGCAGATTCGATAGAATCACAATTTTTTTAAAATTTTTCCAGGGTGTCTAGCAAATTTCCCATATAAAATTCCCGACTTTTTCCCGACTTTTCCCGAATATTTTGTCGAAACAAAGTTTATATATTTATGGCTTATCAACACTACAAATACGCTCGTTCGGACTACAAGGGCTGGTTCGCACGACCGACACGCGGCAATTCGGCAGTTGCGTCCAGCGGAAGCATTTAGTTAAATCGGAGTTAGTATGAGATCGGCGCTCACGAGCGACAGCGTCACCACCGCGTCCACATGAATTGCACGCCATTTTTGTAAAAACACGGCGGTCACGCAGTCGCTCGGCGTCTTGTCGGTACATTAAATTAGATAAAGCAGTTCTAACGCGCAGCGAACGACTGTAGCTCCGTTTAGCAATTGCCGAGGGTGGTGATTTGTTCTGTGAAGTCCAAAATTATTGTTTCCTGGTCGGAAGAATACGACGACCGAATAATATTATTAGCGTCAATTTTTAAAAACGCCGGCATTAAAACGCAATGTAATATATAACAGCGTATTTCCGCGAAAAAATCGATGCCCGAAAACCATTTGTGCCAATTTTATCAACTACCATTGTTCAAATACTATTTAAAATACAATGACTAACGTACGCAAAAGAATACGACGCCCGAATATTAATAGCGTTAATTTTAT
>JAGFPH010000384.1:472047-488691 GCA_018207615.1 Philaenus spumarius | reverse complement strand
CTCGAATACAATTTATGAAAAATTTATGAACTACTATTGTTGAAATATTATTTAAAATACAATGATGAATGTCCGCAATGAATTCGACTCCCGAATATTATTAGCGCTAACTTTATAAAACGCAATGTACAACAGTGCATACAACTGTGGGTACAACAGTGTATGTTCGCGAAAAAAAACGATGCTCGAATACAATTTATGAACTACTATTGTTGAAATATTATTTAAAATACAATGATGAATGTCCGCAAAGAATGCGACTTCCGAATATTATAGCGCTAATTTTATAAAACGACGTCATTAAAACTCAATTTAATATAAAACAGCGTGTCAGCGAAAAAACCTATACTCACGAGAACAATAATTTTTTCTTGTTTCTATAAAATACCAGAGTTAAAACTTAATTTAATATACAACCGCTAAGGTCCGCCGAAAAGGTTATATAGATAACACTTGTAAAATTCGGAAAAGCAGAAATTAAATGTTGTTATTTGCAGGAACGAGTAACAAGTAAAACAAAGGCAATTGTCGGGACTCCCACGGAAAACATAAATCACGGGCAACGTAAATCCCGAAAATGTCCAAAATGTTTTACCTGAACTAAAACAAATATAATTACGGTATTATACTTTAGTTACCGATCTATACAATTTGTAACTTTTCGTCACAGTAGGCACCCTAATTCTATAAATAGACACGTAATAAACGAATCCATAAGTGGTTGACCTTGAGCCTACTTTACCTTTATCTGTAGTACAAATAACTAAGCGCATGAATAGTTGACTTGAATTCAAATAAAACAAGAAGTGTTTAATTAACAATGATATAAACTAAACTGAACATCTCTCGATATCGAGTTTCGGCTATTGACTCTCTCGATATCGATAAAGAAAAAAAAAGTATGGGTGGTATCGTAAATCAACCCATCACTGCGATGGGAGTTATTATAGATGGATTTACGGCGACCTATTTTGAGTACTTGTGCGAGAGAGAATGAGATAGTAGCGAGGGAGGGCACACTACTTCCCCTTCCCCCTCGCACTACCACTTTGTCTTGTCACTTTCCCGTAAAGTGGCAAACTAAACCGGGCACCTTACTGCATAGTTTTTTCTCACCGGCTGGCATTTTTTCTTGACTAATATTTGCTTATTACCAGCCATGTTCCTTACAATGTCCACTCGCGTTATTATTAATTATTGAACGATAATACAATGATTAAGTTAATTATATACAATTACAATAAAACAATGTTAACGAGAATATTAAAAGAATATTGTAACTACAGGCATATAAATCATATTTTATTACAGAAATTAATGTTAATATAATGTTGACCCATTGTTACTTTGTGTAATTAGAAAACAACTCTTTTCACAAAGCCGAGTACTAGAACTGTAGTCTGTTAGAAGATAGTCTCAAATTCACTCGGCCCCACCCCTTCTCTCTTTCCTCCACGCTCTTCAAGGTTTGTCGTCATGAGTCATCTCGGTCTTTCACGAAGCTGCTAGCAAGTTGCAACAGTTTTTTAATTTCAAATACTTTAGTTCCAAAACACATTAACGTGACTCAAAACTTCTTTTATTTTCTTGTGATAATTTCATTCTATGGTAATTTAAAAATGTTTAGATTTTTAAAGATTTGACAACGAAATTCACGGCTTCTTATTCACGGTTTTTTCACGGTACACGAAATTCACGGTTGAGTGGGCACCCGGACAGTACAATACGCATACTGTTTATTATTTCTTTCTTAAAGTGTTTAACACGGACATAAAAAAATGTGAACTGTTCGAAGGGTTTGTTCGTGTGAACGTATGAACAAATTCACCGTAATGTCATACCTAAAAATATAGTAATTTAACTACATTGAATTATTTAATCATTGCGCATGCGCCCCCAACCACCAACCCGTTGGCATGGTAACGGCCGTCTCGACTTTCAAGAATAATGTACAATAGCCCATATACCTGCTCTGCTTAGCTTCATTTTCATACGCCAAATTGGATTGCTATTAGTTTCGGTTGTGTTGAGAATATTTCAATGTACCTAAAAATTGTTTTAAACAATTTTATTCATTTTCCCGACTTTAAAAAAAAATTATATGTTAATTCCCGACTTTTCCCGACTGTTTTTCATTTCTATGTTAATTCCTGATTTTCCCGACTTTCCCGACAGCTAGACACCCTGTTTTTCACAAAAGTGGATTTGAAATTTTTAACTGTTCTGCCGCAATAAGCCGACTCACTTTTGGTAATTTGTATGTACGCTCTTGAATTGAAAGTATATCTTTTAAAATTAAATAATGACGTTTCTTTTGTGAATCAACCATGATTAGTTAGTGTAGTATAGGCCTATTTCTATCGCTTATTTTATTTCCGCTTTCTGATTGAACTGCCTCAGAGAGTCAATGTGTTTCAGTCTTAATTCTTATTATAATTTTTGTAAATGTTTTCTAAATTATTTTTGTTTGCCGGCAGGTTAGTTCCTAATCCATGCGTCTTCAGATAGCAATTAAATGAGGCCTACTTATGTAATACTTGAATGCAATTTGATATAACAGACTTCAACTACAATCGACATAGAGATTAGTCCGTTAACTTATTTAGGTTGAATAAGTTCAACCTAAAGACTAAATAATGGTAAAGAGTTCTTTAATGGATTTGGTCTAACCATCACCAGAATAGCAACTCACCTCTTTCTGAGAAGGGGGGAGCTTCTTGGCAGTATCATTGAGGGCTCCGGCAAGTTGCATCAGATCAATGGATGTAATCTTCTCTGTTAGCTGGAGCAAAATTTAAAAACAACTATTAAACAAATGTTACTATTTTCCTCCACAGACATATTGTAACACTAACAGCCATGTAACAGAGAAACTACACGATGAAAAATAAATCAGCAGTTTCCCATAGTGTCTAAAAGCACAGAGGTTTGGTCTAAATAAATAAAATGACGCAATACATATATAATAATAAACATTTATAATTTTAATATATATATAAATTCCTTAATGACGCAAAATAATTACAGTAGAATCATTTTTGATAAATAAATAAAAAAATATAAGCAGACTATAAAAGTAGGTAATATAAAAGCAGACTCAAAAGATATATTAATGTATGAACATATATAACGTGTATGAATTATATAAACAGTTGTTGACAGTCGAAAATAAGTGCGTATTGTAAAGCGAGCGGTTGAGAAGGACAAATAAGTGATTGCACAATGAACAATTAAAGAACAGTTAAAGTTAAAGAACAAGCACATATAAAATAATAATAAATACATGTATAACAAGACACAACACCAGTGTATACATCGAGATACGGAAGGCCTAGCACAGAATGGCGTACGTGAGGATTTGCATGTAGTGCGCTGAAAGAGAGTCGCGTCGCACTACGTTCCAAAGAGAAGAGAAGAGAGAGGAGAGAGAACTAAAAAGATGGCGTAACAGTCAGTGTATATTGTGAAAGGCCGGTGATGAGAAATTCGTTCAAAATGTAGTTTTTTCCTTGAGATGGCGACGAATGTTATTGTAAAGTGAAGAAAAGATACTTTGGAGTTGGTGTAAGCTTGAAAATCAAAATCGATGGTGTGAATTAAGTGATATTTGGATTTATAAGTTGACCATGTGCTTCGAAAAAAAAAACGCGCGATATGCTTCGAGATACTTTGTGTAAATTGTGTTAACAACGAAAAATCCTAGGTAAAAAACAGTGCAACGAGTAACGCAGTAAGTAATAATGGCCATAGGACATATTTTTTAGTCTGCAGATATGAAAATTTCAATTATTCTAAAAAGTAATTTCTTTTGATTTCTATTGCGTCATATCTTAAGATAGGGCTGACAAAACTTTGTATAATTGTAAATAGTTAATTGATTTGTTTGTGTAATTGTTTTATGACGTTGATATTTTTTGTTGTTGTAAATATTCATTTCTAATTATGTTTGAGTAAACAATAGTTGTCTTGCTACAATGTCTTGAATTTCTTTATTCAGCCACGAACATCCAACTAGCTTGTACTCTAACAGCCAGGTTTCCACCCCTGAGGAAATTGAAATAATTTAATAAATATTTTTACAGTAATTGATAATTATGGATAGATAGATGCTAATAGAGCATAAATGAGGCTATATGTGGATTATTACAAATACTACGATTACTATTTATTTTTTTTTATTATTATTATGGGAGTTAAGTGAAGGTGATTTTAAGGTTTTGAAAGTAAGGTGAATTAAAGTAAGGTGGAGCATAAGGTATAATTCTACGTTGAAGTTAGGTGAGATATGATGTGGTGAATTTAGGTAAATGGTAGTTTTTATTATTGAAGTAAGGCAATAGGCCTAAGAGGTGTTTTAATGATTTAAGGTATTTTATGAGCGAAGACTTCTGGTGTTAAGGTGAATAGATGAAAGAGGTGAAGGAGAGATATTAATGATTATTGAATAATCCACATATAGCATTTTATTTTGATTTGAACATTTTTTTTTATTTTTGAAAATTTTTACCGAACCCCATTTTTTTTTTTTACACATTATACTTAAGATATTTTTATTTTTGCAACGCCTATCGTTGCAATATTTTATAATGTCTTTTGAATAAAAATATAGGATTCATCACATCCTTGAAGCTAGGATGGTGAATAATTTCTACAGAAAATATTTCAAGGCAAAAATCAACAACTCACCACGTTCGTATAGAGACTAATGTTGAAATTATTAAGCGGGGAGTTGGCCAACCGTATCAGCTGATCCTTAGCACTCGGAGTCAGTATGTCGACATGATGTTCCAGCTTTATCCTGCCTGTCAGATTCTGGATCTGTTGAGTGATCCCGTATTTCACCGGGTACTTCAGGAACTTGTCCACATCCACTACATTCTGCAGTTGCAAAACACTGTAGATGCTTTGGTTCTTGTGGCATTTGCTGGAATATTAAACAATGTTTTGTAAAAAATACAAATATTACATTAAAAATATCTAAGTTTGAATTAGTGGATAGGTCCCATCAATTTTTATTGGAGGTAACACTATTTTGTAAAAAGATGAAAAAATATGCAACTAAAAATCTACAAAAAACTAAGAGTCTAATAAAAACGCTAAACACTTGAAAAGACTATTTTATAACACCATAAAGTTTTGACGGGACCAAACTCAGGTTTCACATTACATGGTAAGACGATCATGTAGGTTACTTCCAGTCAGTTACTAAAGCTGAATTTTCTACAATAGAATTTGCTGTAAGTAATAACACCCATTTCCTAGAATGAGGATTGTGATGGAGGCCTAGTGGTAGGCAAACAATAATTTTAATGAAAAAATTATAATTAGGAAGTAGTTTTCGCAGGCGCTCGACGAAAGTTAACTTTTTCAGGACTGGTATCGCGTTTACACGACTGCAATAAACTGTCAGCATAGACTACGGCCGCGTGTACTTGTTTTACAACGTTTAATGTTTGAGTACTATCATCACTTTCTGATATAATTATTTTACCGCCATGTGCAGCTATCTATTGGCTTTACTATTTATAGGAGGCTGCTGACAGGAGAAAATAGAAACAGTCGTGTGCGTGATTTTTTCTTTTCGATATGCGGATAAATCTTAATTTATGTAATCCTAGTGAAATAAGAGAAATTTTGCTAAACAAAGAGTTAGAGGATGAATGTGACATTGAATATTCTAATGATATTTGGACTGACAATAAATTCAATTCCACAGTGGCTTCTCCCCAGTTATGTGTATTAATTTGTTTGTTCAACCTGGCATCCTATACCAACACAGTAAACACAGCAATATTGTATGTACATTTGCTGTCATTATCTTTAACTTAGCTATTATCCTACGTCCGATTGTTTTGACAGTTACACCATCCGAAAGGGAATCAAAAGGGATACGAAAAAGGTGTCGACATTTTTTTTTAAATGTACGGTTTTTGAGTAATTTAGGTTTAAAATTTTCAAACAGCCGCCATTTTGTAACTCATGATTGGATATAATCGCTTATTTTTCTTGAGATATATCATTGTTAGGTTAAACTTAATGCCAAGTTTGAACTCAATCAGTCAAAGAATTCTCTAGGTATAAATTATTTTGTTATTTAGCAACCTAAATTACTAAAAAACCGTACACTTTATCAAAAAATGTCAAGACATCTTTTTTGTAGCACTTTTGATCCCCTATCGGATGGTGACACTGTCAAAACAATGTGATGAAGGACAATAGCTGAGTTAAAGATAGTGACAGAAAATGTACATACAATATTATAGTATGTACTGTGTAAGTATAGGATACCGTGTTGAAAAACCTAATTATTACACATAACTTAGCTATTATCCTTCATCGATTGTTTTGACAGTTACACCGTCCGGTAGGGAATCAAAACGGCTACAAAAAAGGTGTCTTAACATTTTTTGTTAAAATGTATGGTTTTTGAGTAATTTAGGTTTGACATTTTTCAAACAGCCGCCATTTTTAAACGCATGATTGGATATAATCGCTTATTTCTCTAGAGATATATCATTGTTAGGTTAAACTTAATGCCAAGTTTGAACTCAATCAGTCAAACCATTCTAGATATAAATTATTTTGTTAAAAAACAAAATGGCAGAAATCTGGAAAACAAAGCGTTTTAGGATATACATTTATATGAACTTTTTTCTTCCTTTTTGTATGAGGAATCATAACCCAAAGTCCTGAAAGGTTATTTTTACACTCTGTATATGCACAGAAATAATACAAAGAAAAATATATTTACTATTTCGCCTACGTGATCACAAGAAACTATACTCTGGAATCACAGTGATATTGTGCTCATGGAGTCTACTTCCAGTCTGTATGCAAAACACTACACGTACGCAATTAACAATATTTAAGGGGGAGGTATCATTTCCTAGAAAGAGGATCGGGAAGTATGGCGAATACCAAGACTGCCGGTCATGTAAAAATAATGTTTTCCTCAAAAAATCTAGTGGCCAGGAGGTAACCTCAGTGGAGTGCACGATGGAGGCATAATTTGTAAACAAATGACACAAAGACAGTTATGCTACTTGTCAATGAATATAAAATAAAACATGTCCCAGTTCAATACACATGTATTAGACTGACTATTCCTTACCTTATGACGGAGCTGACTTTGATTGGAGGAAAGTCTGGGTTTGAGATCTGCAAATCATGCGTAAATATGTCATCAATGACAGAGAATATCCTGGTATTTCCTGGTTGGTGTAAAGGTTGACAGACAGCACGTTCAGTTAGCACGCCTATTACAAAGTATAATAGAGTTATGATCATGAGAGCACCGGAACTGAGGAACATCACCCACACGCCTCTGTAACAAGCATATCAAAACTTAGTGTAAACATTGCATTTTAATATCTAGATATAAGAAGCTTTGTCCTTACTGACTGACTGACAGAATCAACGTGGAGCAAAAACTATTTAGGATACAAATACAAAAAATTGTAGGTATATTCTTAAGGGGGTCATAGACGCACACTAAGAAAGGATTTTCAAAATTTGTATCTTAAAGCGTAAAAATAGTGCAAATTTGGGGTTGACTCCCAGCCCTAAAAAGATAAAGCAGCTGTTCGCATGAAAAGCTTAGCAACACTTATTTGTTTACATTTATTACCATAGCAACCAACTTAAAAATCAGTTTATTATTCTTCACAACCAACAGCTTTTTTAGGTTAGGTTAAAAAACTAAAACCAAACACAAACAAAAATCAACAAAAAGTGATTACTGTATTATAATTCAATTCAAACATCGGTTGTTACATACAGTATTATAAACAGCTGATTTGGATCAAAAATTTTAACATAATTAGATTAGGCCTACAAGTTTGTTTGCAACTAATTTGGGAAATTTATAATCAGGTAATTATACTTCACAACTAACAGTATTTTTAGATTATGTAAAAGCAAACAAAATTCTTACTATATTGTAAGTCAAACATCTGGTGTTACATATTATATTGTTTCCTTTAGTTGGTAATATCAAACTTTTTCGAGATGTTTTCTATTGATTATTTAAATATTAATAGTGAAATTACAACGCATACTGCAATTCGAATTATCGTGGTAGGTTGTTTCTAATTAGATCTTTATCTTTCATTAGCTATGTGTAGGTCACCCGCTCAATAGTCGTTTCTGTGAAAAATATCACAGTATATACAATAATCTGTTTGTATTAGCTTCGCCATGGGATGTCGCCGAGGTTGGAGAGCGAAGCGAGCTGGGGCGAAGCCCTTAGTAGTAAGTAAAGCTCTAATATTGCCATATAAAAGAAAGGCAGAAATTTTTGTAGGCTGATCCAGAACCATAAACAACCATGTATAATTAGTTCTGATAATAGCAGTCAGTAGTATCACCAATCAGAGAAATTATGGGTCTCTAGACCAACATATTAATGTCAACCCCCAACGATGCAACCATCTGTTCCTTGAAAATGTATAATATACTCTCTGTCCCACAAGGTATTAACTAATACATAGAAAACCTTTCAACCGGAAGCGTCCTGTTTTCTACTTGCGCATATTATCATTTAAAAATCTACAGAATCTGTTCCATTCAAGTTAAGTATATATTAATATATTACTTCGGCTCGCATTAAAATGCCATAGTATTGAAATCTTGTGAAAATTTTAAAAATATTACCAACACTTTTTGTCTCTTTTTAGGTCTCTGAAACCGATAAAACAATACAAAATTTTGTGTCCGTGTGTCTGTCTGTCTGTAAACGTGATAAGTGCACTCACAGACGTCTTAGAAAACTTCTGGTGGTGTCAAAATCTCCGTAATTTTATTGCGGAGAGTTGACAAGTTTTTGAGCTTTCTAGGGTCATAAAAACAAAATATATTTGAAAATGTTTCTTCATTTTGTTTTTTCAGTACCAAACGGGAAGAAAATATTTTTTTAGATAAAAGTTCTAAAATTAGAGTTTTTGGAAAAATACAAAAAAAGTTGATAAATCCAAAACATACAAAATGTAGCAAAAAAAAAAAAAAAAAACACTTTACATGAAACTATTAAAAAAGTTTTAACTATCAAAAAACAAATTATTTTTATAAAATTGTAAAAGTGAGCAATTAAAAAATACAACTTCAACATATTCATTGACCAGGCCTTCCACTTTCCTTAACAACTCATATCGTTTTTACAAAGGTAATAAAACTACAAATAATATTACAGTTTAAAATGTTGGCTTATTTTCAAATAATAACCTTCGGGCCGTCACGATTCTCATGTCGGATTAAATGAAGTTGACTGTACCTTCACATACACACAAATTTAAACAATTCTGTTACCATTATGTAACAACCCATCTGTGTATTATGATTATTTACTTACAACATAAGGAATCTGGCACCAGTGCCTTTATCACAGCAATCATCGTTGTAGCCTCCATCAGGGCGTTTGCCACAGTAACCACACAACAAGCCAAGGGCAAGACAAGTCAATACCAAAAGCAGAGTACAGCTTACGCCAAGGCCCAAGTAGTATCTGAAGGAAAAAAAACAAAATTACACATAGAAATCATCTGACAACTGTAAAGGCATTTTAATTTATAGTTGAACCTCGATTATCTGAGGTAGTTAGGCCCGGACAGACCTCGGCAGGCCTTGAAAAATAAATGAGGTGTGAGTTCCCGTGTTATTTACGTTGTTATAGGTTGATTTGGAGCCTTACATACTTCAAAATCTATTTTATTTGGCTTTAAGTAATATAGTTTTAAATAAACAAAGAAGGTTTGGTAATGTACTCAAATGAAAGAAATTGGATACTGTAAGCTACTGTAAAAAAATCATAAAAATACTGACTCCCAAGTTTTTCACACTAGCTTTTTATTGATTGTCTAGCCTCTTCTTTATTTGAATAAGCCTACCGTTGAGATACCCACTTTTCAATTTCCGATCTATTGAATGCCACTTTTCTTATTGAATCACCTCCATCTAATTGTTTAATTTCTCCCAATTTTTTATTTAAAGATAAAACAACATGCTTTCGCTTTCCGCTTATAATGACACTCTCATTCACAAAGTTTATCACAGACTAAAAACAAAATATCTGCAGGGGGAAGAAACAACTCATAGGAAAAGATGGTGCGTCCTAAATACGATGCTGCGAGGAGATGAGTGTAATCAGGCGACCACTATACTACCCGCCCGCTAAAGGTCACCGTAACTATTGCGTTGGGTAAGGAGTGGAAATGTTTTCAGGATGTACAAGGCAATCAACAGTGTTGTTTTCTTTTTGTTCAATCTAACACAAAAGTTTTAGTTATAAATTCACTTACTGAGAAATCCTCTCACACTATGAATTCTTTATCGAAATCAATTCACTTAACTTACACTTATTTGTAAGTGGACAAAATTAATTTTGACAAGTTTTTTTTTTTAATTTGCTTCAGTTAATATGGAAACTTGATAACTGAGGTTCTACTGTAATTTTAAAGGTTCCTCAACTCGTGTATTTTTGGGGGAGGGTGGTTTGAATTTAGCTTAACTTACCCCTACAAATGGCAAGCGTCGTGATTTACGACTAATACTCTGCTCTGTCAGTGGTAGAGTCGTAATTTACGATGCGTTAAACAGCTGATGGAAATCATCGTTCCACTCGCAGCAGAAAAATCGACCTTGCGGCCTCGGATAGTCAGTGACTGCTTTGTTTGACCTTGAGCCTACTTTACCTTCTGTGTACAAATAAGCCTACATGAATAAAAATAAAACTAAAAGCGTTTACTTAACAAATAAAACAATTGCCTAAACATTTTACTGGGGAATCATCAAGTATCAAAATCCTTTTAAAAACTTTCTACTCGGTAACCGTAGATATATTATCAAAATCATTACTTTTAGCTAAAGAATTTTCAATGGAAAGGATAGCTAACTACAAAGCCTTGCCTGGCTCATGGTGGATTTTAGACTCTTTATAAGTTTGAGTTTAGAAAAAATGTTCTCACAAGAAGCTACAGTCATAAACCTACTCGATCTGTATCAGTAAATCTACCGTTTGACTCAACTCCTGTTTATCGTATTATTTATTTCATGAAATGGTCAATAAACTATCTACAACTTTTTATTTGATCAATTATTAAAATTCCAGTAAACAAATTTTAAATTTTATACCCCTTTTAGCGGAATCTGGTAACCAAGCCCCCCCCCCCCCCCCCCGTCGATGTCCCTGAAAAAAAGAATTTGATAATACGAAAATAGCCTAAATGTATGCATATTACAATATATGAAGACTTGAACCAACCTGTAATGGCCAAATTCTTTATAAAATGATTCCCCCTGGTCCAAAGGTTGAGCAGAATTTTGTAACAAAGCTTTACGCACATTCTCCAAACCTCCGGTGATCTTGTCCGCAGATTCTGCCAAAGCCCCTCCTGGAACAAACAGTTTAATTTGTAAAGATTGAATTCTTGTTGTTACCAAGATAAACATTATAGTCATTTTACACAATAATTAAAACTTATATAAAGAACTATCTTACACGTAGCCTTTGAAACTCTGAAAAAGCTTTGTCTGTGATGAAGATAAATTTAAATTTGGAGTGACATCTGTTTAAAAAAAAAAAACGGATCCTAGAAAGATCACTTGTTTGTTGTTTGTCTATCACGGTAGATTTTTCCAAAACGGAATCTGACGTAGTTATAAAGCATGCCAGCTTTATTGTATGTTCAAATAAAATTGGAGCACAAAAAATATTTTACCACAAATTTCAAGGGGCCAAAGTTTTTTACCCGTAAAAATAAATAATTTTTTGTTGTATGGGATATTTTAGTAGAAAAGAGAGCAGACAATTGTACTGCGCATAACCTGAATGCCTGCTTAAAAAACATTAATGACATATTCCTTCCAGCCAACATGACTTCGATTATTCAACCTTGAGATCAAGGAACTATACACACCCTAAAGACTTACTATAGCCAGGAAATGCGATCTAGGATTTTGGGAATCACAGAAGATACCATATGACTGCAAATGATATTTGGTGTAAACAAAATGCTGTCAAAGTAAACAAAATTACCAGGGGGATTAAAGGGAAAATAGTGGTTTTTAAACAGAAATATTGAAGTACAAAATTTTTATGAAATTTTCAGAAATTGTAGTTTTGGTATGACTATTTAGAGATGTTGTGCACCTCTTCTTGGGGCGGGGGCAGAGGTAAATATGAGGGTTAAAATGCCAAAAAAACACATTTTCCTTATGAACCCCCCAAAACCATCTTGAAAGGAGGTAGAAAAGCATGAAATTTTTATTACTTTATTTTTATGCTGAAATAAGCCATTGTGCCAAATTTAAAGTTTCTAGCATGACTTTTAATTTTCAGGTTTTTTTCTTTATTAGCGAATTTCCATAGGAAAGATGAGTTATTGCAGTGGCCCTTAAGGTGAGACCCAAGGTCGGCAGTAGTAAATGAGCACCGATCATGGTCCCCAGAACACATTTTGGGGTATAATTAAAAATTGTACGTATGTGTTCCTACTCTAACGACTTCATTTTAAGTCTGATTTTTTCAAATTTAGTAGACACGTTAGTTGTCTAAGTCACTCAAACGAGCAAAAAAACCCAACAAACGGAAGCACGTTTTTTTACCGGAAGTAACTGGGTTTTTTTTAAGATTTTTCATACTAGAATGAAACTTTTTTGGAGTTATGTCTAAAAAAATAAATGTAGAATATTATTCTGCACATTTTGTTTTTTTACACAACCGTATAGCTCGTTTGATTCCCCCAAATCGTAAAATACCATAAATGCACCAGATTCAAATCCAAGTGGGGGATTTTATCGTGTGAGCAATTTTTGACCCGAGGTCGACGGGCGAGTTTGTACACTGCGAGCAAAGCGAAGATCGGCGTAAGATCGAGGTGCAAACTCGTATAGGGAGTTTTTCCGCTGCGAGTGGAACGAAGCAGCACATGAGTCAAAGCTGGAAGCTTAGGTGCAAACAAATTCTACTAATATATTTAGTACACACAGGAAGCTATTCAGCGCCTTCGTTAGTAGACAAATTTACCAAATTGTTGGTTGAAACCCTAAAATCATACAAACTTAATTTTGGAAATTCGTTCAACTCATGTCAGCGGTTCAGCTGCGTGGTCGAATTATTTTTTCGAATCTAAAGCATTTAAAATGAAAATCTTATACTACCCGTTCTATGCAACTTACCTGCAGTTTTAATAGACTCAGAAATGACAGGTATACTATCGTCCACAATGTTCTGAATGTACGTCCTAACCTCTTCAAACTCTTGTTGTCCCTTGCTCACTTCTCTCTCAATGTTACTCTCTAACAAAGCAGAAACGTTCTGTAGGCTGGCGGTCACGTTTGGAAGCTGCTACCAACAAACACTGTACATTATTGTCTTAAACATTTACAATTTATAATTATTTATTTAATATGAGCTTGAAAACACGTTCCTTACTAACAATTTTTAGTATTTCCTGCACAAAATATTAATTAAAATAGTTTTGTACTGCCACTACATCAGCGACTTTGAAAATTACGGATTTAATACTAATAACAGTCGTTTTCGATTGTTTAACATATCTCTTTCTTACCCCATCCCTATGGGTGTCAAAGGTGCTTTAGCCCCGAAATACGTTTTCTAGATAGTAAGTCAAAAGCTAAGTAGGTAGCAAACTTGGTTGAAATTGAACCATGTCTCAAATTATGATGGAATAATATATACATCAATACATCCATCATTTTCTATTAATATCATAATTTATTAATCTAACCTAACCTAAAAATCTGTTGGGAGGTGAAGGATAATTAACTGATTCTAAATTTGGTGAATTGGTTGCAATTGTAAAGCATGTAAGTGTATTCAAGAAAAGTGAGTTGATTTGGTAGAGGCCCAACCTAAAATTGTGTCTTGTAACTTTTGGTTTGAATCAGCTATTCATTTAAAATATGTAACAACAGATGTTTGAAGTATAATACAGTAAGCCTTTCTTGTTCATTATTTTTTGTTTGATTTTATTTTGTTAACATAACCTAAAAAACTCTTAGTTGGGAAGAATAAATAACTGATTCTAAATTTGCTAATTTGGTTGCTATTGTAATGAACGTATTACATTAACTCAAACGCATTTCAACGACAAAGTCGCCATCTTCAGTGATGCACGTGCTACAATAATCAAACTATAACTGATAACTATAACTAGAGTTATATATAGTTTGATTGTAGCTCGTGCATCACGGAAGATGGCGACATTGTTGATAATAATAATTAAGAGGTTTTTAATGTTGATAATATAAAACATTTTCTCAGAATGCAGTGCTAAACAATGGGAGGAAACAGTACATGTTCACTTCCAGTATTTAGATTCCCTGAGTCCAATTAATTGAATTCACACTACACTTCCTTCAATCAGCAGCATCCCTCAGTACTAAAATTCAAGATTAAGATTTTACCAGAAAAAACTAGGCTCACTTAAATATAAAATAAGGATTATTAACATAAATAACATTTCATTTAAAAATAAAAATCTCATATTTTATCACCCCATTTGGTAACTAACAAATAGGCTATGTTTTTAGTACTTTTTAGACTTTCAACATACTGCTAGAGGTGTCCCACTGGGGAAAAAACCGCTTCAACAGCTTGAGTTACTGCAAGCTGGAGAAAGACCTCTCAGTTTTTGCATCTTCAGGGGCTCAATGATATGAAACAATTTCACTTCCCTGACCTCCTCTGAATGCAATAACTCTGTTAAATTAATGGTAATGTTGCTGGAGAGTTAAATATTAACACATTGTTGAACTGTAAACGATTCGGTTACCAACCCATTGTTAGGGAAAATTTAACAAACTTTGGGAAAAATTTTTGAAGTGAAATTTCTTTAGGCATGGTAGAGAAAACGGCCTGGATCAGACGAAAAATGAAACACTTCCTCTTCTCCGACTCCGACCGGCAATTGAAAGGAAAAAGTAGGAGAATCGATTCTAATCTCTCTGTCAAAAGCATAATACACACTCTATACACATGTGTAGTGCGTAGTGTGTGATTGTAGAATTTTCTCCAGCCACGGTAGCATGGGTTGGCCTGATTGAGACAAGAATTGAATAGGTTCCCTTTCTTTGACTCCACCAGAAAGAAGAAAGCGAGGGAGAATCATTTCTACCATCTCCGTCGCAGGCGTGATAAGACAGTCTACGCGCATGTACTGTGTTAATACATAGCTTAGGGAAACAGTAGACGCTTGTGTATTAGTTGAAGAAGTTTTAATATTTATTTTATAACATGAAAATATGGTCTAAATTATTTGAATCATACTTCAGCTATCATAAACCCAAAATGTCTTTCTTAGATTGAGATTTAAGGAAAACTGATGAGTAAAAAAATATTTGATTTAATTAAGAGAGATTTTTTTCAATTCACTTCTACATAACCATTTCCTACTCCTGAAATAATAAAATTGTCAACACATGCAAACAGATCAATGCATAAAATCAACTGTCTCAAGAACATAAGAAGTTTCACTTCTAACGTACAAGTCTTGTGCACTTTTTTTGTTTGTTATTGGTTTTTAAATTACATTATATACCCATTATAGGGTTGGCCTTTTTCACACAATAAACAAGCCATAAAACATAGCGCTATAAAAAGTTGCTCTGCTCTAAAAGCGTTGCTCTATCTAAAATAGTCCCTTAAATTGGTAAAAATTCAAGAAAATTTTCCTACAGCTATGAGATTTGTAAAAATTGAAGTATTTGGTTTGTCTAAACATGATTTTCACCCCACCCCCCACCCCCCCCCGCAGCTCTAACACAGAGTGTTTTTTGAAAATATAGAAGATTTTTAGCCTTTTTTCAATTTTGAGAAAAATCATGCATTTTTTTGAAAACTATCTCTAGAGAAAGCAAAGTAGAGCATAAAATTCCCTACAAATGTTTTTTTACATTTTTTTTTAATTCCTCATAGTTTTGTCACTTTTTTATATTTCAAGTTAAAATTATGCGCTTATATATGAAAAATTACACGACATCAAAGTTGTAGAACATAAAATTCACTATCTCTAAGTGTTTTCTAACTCCTTTAATTTAGCGCACTTCCACCACTAGAAATTGTGTAACCATCTATGTGTATATAAATGATTTTTTAATTGAAAACCAAAATAAAAAAAACAAAAAAACAAAGTGCTAATCTATCTCAGACGATTATAAGTCATAGAATTTCTAGAATCTGAAAAAAATTCTGCTATTTTTCATTGGAGGATTTTTATTAAATAATTCAATTTATAAATAAAATTTGTATTAATTCAAAATGCAAAAAGCATTAAATATTATTGAGAAATTGATATTTAACAAAGATAATAAAAAGTATTTTTTAGACATAAGGATTTAAGGAATTTGAAGAGTACATTAAATTTTTTCATAAAATAAAACAACAATTTTGAAGAACATTTTGTATTATAACAAAATTATTTTTTATGCAATTCATTTAGTGAAAAATCATTTAGTGCATAATTTTGGCTCAAAATCTAAAAAAAGCACAAATCTTTATAAATATTTCTTTCCTGCTCTATACGAAACTAAACGGAATTTTAATAAAAATGTAGAAACAAAATTTGTAGGAAATTTTATCTTCTTTACAACTTTGCTCTCATGATATTTTTCACCAAAATGCAGAGTTTT
>JAGFPH010000384.1:416687-442047 GCA_018207615.1 Philaenus spumarius | reverse complement strand
TTCCGGGACTTTTCAATCACACTGTATATTAGACACCCTGGCAATGCCAATGACTACATATCAATAAGACGAAAAGTTCCAATGTTAAAAATTCAGCCCAAAAAAGCAGGTATAAAAGTGTGATTTTGCATCCCGCCGTTAGGAGCGCTGAGCGCTCTTTTTACAGACGATTGTCGGATTCAATGAAGTGCAGAAGAGAGACTGGGGGAGGGGGGAGAGAGAGAGAGAGAGAGAGAGAGAGAGAGAGAGAGAGCATTAGTTTTCCTCGAAAACTAAGCTGTGCAGTGTGAAGGTAAAAACCACGCTTCATTATTACACTACTATTTAATACACTTAGCAGAGCTGTAAAATTATGAATCTTTTACGATTCGTAGGTAAGAACCATACGATTCGTATGCTGTAAACAAAGTTTAATTAAATTACCTGTTTCTTATTTCTTTGATCAATATTACAACAATGATGTTTAATTCACTTTGATAATGACATACAATTTTCACTCTGCTGGAAAGATTTTCTAATTTTTGGTCAGAGACAAAGTGTCTGTTAGAAAGTTTTAAATAAAGGTTCAAATTAATGTGCAGTTTTAATACAATAAAGAACATGTTCCTCAAGGATTTGAAATTAAAAATATAACAATACTGGAAATGTTATACTTAAAGTTATAACTACAGTACTAGAAGTATCAACTCCTGCTCGCTTCGCTCACCAAACCCAGCGGTGAAGCAAATGCAAACAGATTACCACTTATAAAACAAAGGTGTCAATCATGGGAAGTATAAAAAAACCCGTAAGCAGCACTGCCGCATTACTATAGCCGAATTTTCTTATCAGGGAATAACTAGTATTTTATAATGAGAGTTTACTATGAGTTTTGTTCCTTGTTCCGGAAACTGTTCCAAATATACCTTTGTACAGGATTATAGTAAATTTAATTGCCTTTCGAATGATATAGCTCATAAATTGCACTGGGGTTTTAGTGGGAGAAATTGCTTATTAATTACCTTACATTGATAATGAAAAAAATCATTTATCGGGAGTTTCCTATCAATTTTGTTTCTTTTTCCGGGGAATGAACCTGAATTACTTTTGCACAGGATTGTAGTAAATTATATTACCTTTCAAACGATACACCTAAAAAATTGCACACGGGCTTATGAGTGGGAGAAATTGCGCAAAAACCTCACATAAATAATGAAAAAATCATTTATCGGGAGATTCCTATCAATTTTGTTCCTTGTTCCGGGGAGTGTACCTGAATTACTTTTGCACAGGATTGTAGTATATTTAATTACCTTTCGAACGATATAGCGCAAAAATTGCACAAGGGCTTATGAGTGGGAGTAATCGCCAAAAACCTGACATTTATAATGAAAAAAATCATTTATCAGGAGCTTTCTATCAATTTTGTTCCTTGTTCCGGGGACTGTACCTTAAATACTTTTGCACAGGATTGTAGGAAATTTAATTAACTTTCGAATGATATAGCTCAAAAATTGCACACGGGCTTATGAGTGGGAGAAATCGCGCAATAACCTGACATTTATAATGGAAAAATCGTTTATCGGGAGCTTTCTATCAATTTTGTTCCTTGTTCCGGGGACTGTACCTGAAATACCTTTGCACAGGATTGTAGAAAATTTAATTACCTTTTGAACGATATAGCTCAAAATCTGCACAAGGGCTTATGGGTGGTAGTAATAATGCAATTTCCTCGCTCTAACTTTGCCATTTTGGTTTAAATCAAACAAGCCGCCATTTTGTGTAAAATCGAAAAATGAAAATATCAGTGTCTGGGACATCCTACAAGGACCCTTCCACTAAAATTTCAGCTATTTTGAAGCATATTTACTACCATTTTATCAAGGTGGGAAAAATCCATATACTTAAATCCCTACCCAAAAACGATTAATCGGTATAACTCCGCCATTTTGAATCCGATCGAAAAACAAAAAAAATCGTATCTAAAGAATCCTACTAGGACCCTTTCACCAAAAAATCAGCAATTTTGAAGCATATTTACTACCACTTATCGATCCGGGAATAAAACAGATATATATATATATATATATAAAGTAATTTTCAAATTGAGTCGAGTGTAATAGCTCTTATTTTCTTCGAAAATTCGGCTAAAAATTTATTTTTATTGTGAAGGGGCTGTTGCCCCCAGTTCACCAATTAGACGTAGGCCTAACTATGTAAATTTCGTATGTTATTATTTATTTTATTTCCTATAAAACACTTAAAATTAATAATTGCCAAATTTTCCGTTCTCTAGCAGGAAAGTATAACAATCAACATTCTAGCCTGTTTTTCAATGAGTTGGTGAATGTTGTACTTTTAAAATGAACTGAACACGGGACACGGTACCTCAACTTATTGTCTGGTAGTTCTGCAAAATCGTCATTTCCGCAGTTAACTATCCAGTCTATGCATCTGTAAATAATAACTTTGCATTGATCCCATAAAGTTTAATTATTTTAAACACATCTATCAGTTTATTTTTCCTATTACCAACATCCTTTTTTTTTAGTAATTGGAATATAAATGCTACTTCAGCAGCGAAACATAACTAACAAAATAGTCTCAAGTCCCTCATTTAAATAATTCTTTGTATAATAAAATCATTTATAAGTGTAATTTATTAGCGCGCCACAAAAGTGAGATGTGTAAAATCCAATATAAAATTCAAATTTAGTACTTCAAAAAACATAAAGAAAGTGAGTTTCGTCAAAAATGGTAGACAAATAACAAATTTGGGTTTCACGTTCGCTTGGTTTGTTTCAGAAATATTGCAATATAAGATTTGTAATCAGTGCATAAAAAACAGTGTGTTAATAATACAATTATTTTTCCCCCGCGTTTTTAATGGTGGGGGCACATATTGATAATTGGGAATTTAGGACTTTTCTGGTTAACTGTACTTTGAGGTTTTTCAATCCTGCTGCACCTACGGCTTGATTTTGAAAAACTCGGAATCAAACCCATGACTATCAATCCGTAAATATATGTATTTGAAATTTGACAGTTTGAATCAATTGTTTGTTTTGTAAAGGAATAGTTTGAGGCATTAAATTTTACAAATTCAAGTAACATTAAAACGGTCGTATCTACAAACACTTTTAATGTCCGCCTTTTAGAAAGGTAAAAAGATTTTTTACACTAAATAAGTCTGCAAGCGTGTGCGCTTACGTGGAAAGTTTCATCTCTATATTGTTAGTGGGTTTTAACTAATAATTTTTAATTAAAATATCACATACAGACTGATAGAAGGAACGCTCATTTTAGGACATACCTTCATAGGAATTTTTTCAATCATTTTTACGCTTAGAATCATATCCTGAATGGCGTTTTCCGCCAGTTAGTGCACGCCCCTCTTGGGGGCGATGTCCAGGATCGGACGGCGATAATATTTTATTGCAATAATAAATTTAGTCAAATGCGTTTCATTTATTTTGACCCAGAAAACTGTTTGTTTACACAAATTTATATTAAATTTATGCAATTAGTAAGTACTTAAGAGTAGTCCTGGTTACTAAACCATATTTGCAATATTTTTATTGGCAGAATCTATTTCACTTAGGAGGTAAAATGGAGGCAATACTCAGCGTTTGTGTAACTTTCCAATTTCCATAGTTAATTAATAAAGCAAACACAGTTTAAAACACGAAAAACTTAATGCTAAAATGTTTCTAAATGCAATACTATGGATACAATATTGTTTGTTGCTTTTTTAGAACAATAATAAAGTCAACAAAAACAGAATCAGCTGGTGCCGATTGTTACTATATCATCACAAACAATAAGTCAGACAAAACTCAAATCAGCTGACTCCTACGAGTTTATTATTAACTGAAACAATTCTTAAAAGAACTTACCAATAGTATAAATTTAATAAAAACTTGTATAAACAAACAGCTTTATGTGTCAAAATAAACGAAACTGATTTGATTAAATTTAATAATTGCAATGATAAATAACAGAGGGGCATGCACTGTCTGTCGAAAAATACCGTAAGTCCGTTATTCTCTAACCATTTTTTTAAAACGAACTTAATCGATAGGGAATTCAATTTGCAAAAAAAAAGTTATTCTTGACATTTTTTCGGGAAAGGGCTAGTTATTTCGTTATTTCCGTTCGAAAGTTGTAAACGGTCACCATTTTTAAAATATTGAAGTCACGTCAACTTAACTTTTTTCCCATTTAGGTAATACTATTAAAAGGTTGATATAAATTTGGTATTATTAATAACCCTCTTTTTACATTCGTCCTTACATATTCCCATTAAAAATTAACTGTCAAAACATTTTAATAAACTTCACAAAGTCTTTGATTCTTATGTTGATTAATTCCCTACGACTTGTACGAGAATTAATTCTCGCACAAATATAACACAACAGTAAAGAAATCTTTATGTATTCATACATTTCTTTGTCTTTCACTGGAAACCTGAAAAATGATAAGTCTTTATTTTTCACAGATGTATTGTTGCAGTTTTTATAGGAACATTTAGATCCTCCACTTTTTGAACAGGACTGCATTGCAAAATGTAGCAGCTATTTACTTTACACACTAACAGTATTTACACTATAAACCATATTACATACTAAAACCATATTTACAAACTTACATTACTTAAAAAACATTAGAAAAGAAAACCAACTAAAATGTATTTATTTAGTACACTGCTATTACAATGTGGGAAATGAATCGCATTGACAAATATGGGGCTACGCACCAAAGCTTGTCTGAGACACAACAATCTGCGCTCAAGGTCACATGATAGTCGGACCTCTCTGTCTCTCCTTCTCTTTCCATTCTTGTCACACACTCGTCTGCAAAAAGAGCGCTCAGCGCTCCTAACGGCGGGATGCAAAATCACACTTTTATACCTACTTTAATGGGCTGAATTCTACCCATTTAAACTGTTCGTCTTATTGATATGTAGTCATTGGCAATGCTTCGCTACTGCTTTATTTAATTTTACGGATGGCTGTCCAATTTCATCCCTTTGTTTGAAGTAATCGAATTGCAAATGTGTTTTTATATCAATTAAGAATAATATTAAATACCGGTAATTTTAGATTTATAGTTTGCAGGAATTGAGTGCAATTTATTTTTATTGTATAGGGGGAGCTACCCAATTTAAATCTTTTTGTTTGTAGTGACAATATTCTCTAAAAACAATTCTGGTACTAATATATGTAAATTGTGAAATATTAGTAGTTTTTGAGAATATAGAAAAAGTAAGTGAATTATTATTTAATTTTAAGGGTAGTTATTCCATTCCATCCCATTAACTTAAGTAATCAATTTGCAAATAGTTTTGTATATCCATTTAAAATAATATTTCATTTTACAGTACAGCGCATAATTTTAGCTTTATAGCTCGTTGAAGTTAGTTTAATTTATATTTATTGTACAGGGGTAGCAACCCCTTCCAATTGTTAATCTAAACCATCCAGGGACCTACTCAAACACACAAACAAAATTTGTCCAGCCGTTTAGGAAAAGTTCAGTGACATACACACGTACAGAAGAATTATATACAGTATTATATAAATATATATATGTATGTGTTCGCACTCTAACGGCAGCACTATATACAAATTTGGTGCACAAACAAACAAAAAATCAACCGGAAGCATTTTTGACTGGAGGAAAAACAATTCGAGATTTATCGTACTAGAATGAAACTTTTACGGTTTTATCTAAATATACATATGAGTTTATTCTGCGCCTTTTGTTTTTCACACGTCCGTATAGCTCGCTTAGTTCCCCCAAAATCGATCAAAACGTAAAATTCCATAAAAGTACCCGGTTCAAATCCACGTGGGGGATTATACCGTTTGGCCGACGCCGACGGCAGAGTTTGTACGCTACGAGAGAAGCGAAGCACTCCATAATCCGAGGCCGCAAACGCAAGGTTAGGTCGAGATACAAACTCGAAAAGCGAGTTTTCCCGCTGCGAGCGGAACGCGTTCGTGAGCCGAGGGCTGATGTGCAAACAAATTCTTCTATTTAATTCGTAAACAAGGCAGCTATTCAGCGCCTTCGTGAGTAGAAAAATTTCCCAAATAGTTGGTTGAAACCCTAAAATATTACTTCTTAATTCCCCAAGGAATTGTGTACTTTGTGAGATCAGCCACGCTTTTATTTCTTGGCCTATTTTGACGATTGATATGTCAAATTAAAGGGGTTTTTCTCAAGATGTTCCTAAAGACATTTGTTTCATCCTAAAATCACTAAGGCAGTGACCCTTATCGTGAGACCTAAGGTTGAAAGTAGTTAATGAAGTATCAATTTTTTGTACTGGAATGAAACTTTTTGGGGTTTAGGCCTATCTAAAAAAATAAATATAGGAGATTATTCTGCACATTTTGTTTATTTACGCGACTTTATAGCCCGTTGCGAGCGAGGCAAAGCAATCCATAAATCGCAGGCGCAGTTAGTGAATAGCTACTGCATGCGGTACCTGTGCCCAAAAGTCCTAAATACTGGCCTTGGATAAAAGTAGAAGATCCATGCCCTAAGGGGTTTTGTAGCACTTGACCGAATGACCCCTAAACTTTACAAAATGACTCATAATAGCTACAATGAGGTCAGATGCAATTGGAGGATGTGCAGCGTGAACCTGTCGGACCACTTTGTATAGCCTGGGTGCATACTGGCACACTTTTACAGAAAGCTGATTTCCTCCTTCGTTCATACAACAAAGTAAATATTGTGTGGATCTTTATTCAGGTTCACGGTTCCATGGTTCAAAAGAAGTGACTAAGTTCCTGCGATGATATGGTAAGGCCGTAGCCAGGGTGGGGAGGGTTGTCAACCCCCCCCCCCCCCCCCGAAATACTAAATTTTAGCACTAAAAATTAATACTGTGTATTGAAAATTCTCCCAATACGGGGATTGGCGTGCGAAGCACGCAATGCACTACGTATTGAAAATACTCCGAATACTTGAGTTGGCGTGCGAAGCACGCAATGCACTCTGTATTGAAAATACTCCCCATACGGGGGTTGGCGTGCGAAGCACACAATGCACTATGTATTGAAAATACTCCCAATACTGTAGTTGGCATGCGAAGCACACAATGCACTTTGTATTGAAAATACTCCCAATAGGGGGGTTATTGTACGAAGCACGCAATGCATTGTGTATTGAAAATACTCCCAATATGGGGTTGGGTCGAAGACTTCATAATTTTATAAAGAACTAGCTGACCCGGCAATGCTTTGCTATTGCTTAATTTGAAACTTTGAAAGCCTGTAATTCGTATCCCTGAGGGCCGATGTAAATTATAATGGGTTTCTGCTCATTGCTTGATTTACCTAACCTAAAATTATATTCATTTTTTGATCCAAATCAGTTGTAGATCAAAATCAGCTGTTGATCAAAATCAGCTGTTTTAAGTTTTTCATACGAACAGCTGTTTCTGATAAAATCAAAAGAAATATTTCTTCTTCTTCCTTAATATTGACCTTCCACAAGATTAACATTGAAACTTTGAGGGCCACTGGGGCGTAGCCCTAATGTCCTAGGACTTCGGTAAATGGCCTAAAACCTTCCCAGGGTTAACCTGTGTTACTATGCAAAATTTCAAAGCAATCGGATGGACGGTTTGGTAACGCATAAAGGACAAACAGACATACATTGAATTTTATATATATAGACTATTTTCCCTAAAATTTTACGCACAGGACAAATTTCACAAATGGATTTGTTATGCCCTTTTAAATGTTATACAGAATATTTTAATCAATTTTCAGCTTTAGCACTATATAACTAACTGAGAAAATGCGTTTGAATTGAATTGCGCCTCCCGTTATTGCTTTATAGTTTTATTTTAAAATTTCACTTTTCTTGTCGGAGTAATTATTTGACCCAATGTTTTTGTCGTACAATTGAATCACTGATCACAAAATAAGACACTTTACATAACCTATTTTGGTCCGACAAAAGGTCATAACATAGGGGTTGCATGAAACCCTTAACTTTAAGGCGTCTGACAACAAAAGTATGCCCAGAAAACTTTGTCGGACAAGGTTACCACTTAGTTATATATATAGTTTATAAACGATTCTGAAAAAATCAGCGGTCAGGAACTAAATTTTATGACGTCATAACTTTGCTTTTTCGGGGTGTTGGACGCGCAGAAATGACCAATAATATTTGTCCGACAAAATGTTTTTCGCTTTCTACATAAAACAAACTTTCGATTAGGAGAAAGATTGTTATTTAGGTTATACATTTTTTTACCGTATCAAATCAATGACTTAGCCGGGTTCTTTGTCCGACTCGACTTAAATAAGAGATATACGTAGTCTCAAGAGTTAGGTAATCATCTGGGCTCTAGGACTATTATTCTAGCTAGACAAAAACTGTCCCTTACAAATACTGGCAATTTTTAGAACTTTATAATTTGTATTTGTTAACAAACTTAATTATGACATAATGTTAAATTTTATATTTTTGTAACCAATGTAGCCTTGAATGTCTCAGTTTTGTACACACAACTGTTCAGCATAAACTGTAGAATAAATCTAAATAAGAATCAATAATATTCAGAAAATGTATGTCATCCTCCCCTTAATAACGTGGAGTAACGCCGCACAGTGGTCGGTCACTGGCAAAAACCCCAATTTTTCACTTGGCTAATTCATTACATTTCTGACGCAGTGAGGAACCGCCCATTGAATAAGTTGTTCTTCCTGCCCTATTAATGAAGCAGACTTAAAGTACTAGCTGGAGGAAATAGTTATTTGTGTATCTAGGGTGCAAAGTTGAGTTTGTCGTACGAAACAATTATTTGACGCCTGAGGCGTTGCAGTTTATTGAGGGTGACTAAGTAAATGTTGCACCCGTAATACGAACATCGTTTTTCCTACAGGTACATTTTAAATTAGTGTTTCAGTTTTTAAAAAGTTCTGTTTTACTAAACAAAACGAATTAACATTCAAATCTACTCGTAGTTGACTAACGTTCTGTATATTCCAGATAGTATTGTAGTTCAAGTGTGTTCCACCAAGAGCAGCACAACTCTAAGCACAACAATAAACATTTCCAAAACATAGCCTACATCAGCTGATTTACTTTGCACCCAAAGCAATTTTTTTACGCACGCCGTGAGATAAAAGTAAAACAAAGAGGTCGCACAATTGACGCTGAACACATATAGGTTAGGTTGCAAACTGTAGTGAGTGTTAAGGAGCACTTTGTTAAGAAGCTTTACGAAAAGAGTATTGTTTCCTCCAATGGTTTTTGCCGTTGTTCGGCCATTTCCGACCACTGTGCGCTGCGCCGTGCGAAAACATCTGATCTGATCTAATCTGAGCGCAGACGGCATGTGACGCAGCCAATGCGCCATGCACTTGAGATGATTAAAAAGCTCGCTAATTGTAAACAATACAAGACCAAAGTCAAGGTAACCCGGAAGTAACACTAACCGGAAACGTTCTAATTGTACTTCTTGTCAAGTAAACTAACAAGGCGTGATTTCTACGCCTTTAGTAGACGCCATTGTTAGAGCATTTAACATCGTGTCAAGTGTTTCAAGCTTAGATCCTGCAAATACTCGTAGTATGAAGTAGTAATCGTTACACAAAAACCACTCGGCTCTGGTATACGGACATCGAGTAGGCGTCCTCAGGCGGTCTAAACATCGGTTGGCGGAGGGGAGTACGAAAAGTCAGGCTGTCATTTAGAAAAGGTGCGGACTCTTAGTCCGCCTCGCACTATGATACTTTGACGTCGGTAAGACTGGGGACGGCGTTTGAATTTAGTTAGGTGTGGTTAGTGAAAAGACCTAAGACCAACTCTCTGAATATAATTGAATGCTGTAGGCCTACTTGTACAAGAAGCAACTTTCAGGACGTGTTCTACTAGTGAAAATAATTCAACCACGCAACTGAACCGCTGACGTGAGTTGAACGAATTTCCAAAATTAAGTTTGTATGTTTTGTGACTATTTGGAAAATTGAACTACTCAAGAAGCCGCTGAATAGCTGTCTCTGTGTACGAAATATATTAGTAGAACTTTTTTGCATCTAAGCCTCCAGCGCTCACGCGCTCCCTCACTTTGCGAATTTGCACCTCGACATTGCTGCCTTGGGTTACGTACTGCTTCGCTTCGCTCTCAAAGTACAAACTCGGCTGTTGGACTTGGATCAGAAGATGCCTCTCGTTAAAATCCACGACGTGTATTTGAACCGGGTACTTTTATGCTATTTTACGTTTTGATCGATTTTGGAGGAACAAAGCGAGCTATAAGTTCCTAAAAAAAAAACAAAACAAAATGTGCAGAATAATATCTTACAATAATTTGTTTAGATGAACCCCCAAAACAGTTTCATTCTAGTACGAAAAAACTAAAAAAAAATTTACTCCCTGTCAAAAACGTGCTTCCGGTTGTTGGATTTTTTGGGTAACGAACTCGTCCGAGCGACTTTATGTCTAACACCACTAACTTTACCAAAAATTTCCTTTTTTCATGACAAACATAACGCTTTTTTATTATTTCTGTAACTTTAAATATAACCGAGTATCGGCTAAAAACTAAAAATATGCATCTTGGTATTTGTCCATAAAAATTATCCAAAATTACTACAGAACCAAATTATGAGAAAAATCATGTACGTAAAGTCCATAATAAATTATTACATAATTACAAAAAAAATACGTTTTTATCACACAAAAACAAAACGGAACTCCAAACACTTCAAAAATTAATTTTAAAATTTGGTTAAAGACAAAGGAAAACAACGAGTCCTGGTACCCAGACGGTCAGGCATTGGTTACAATAAGATTAATTATTTTGTTATTACTAAATTTTGATTTTAAACTTATTATAAATGATTTAATTATAATGAATTACTGGACTTTATATCGATGTAGAACAAACTCTACATACTTAGACATTATTTTCTACTTTTTAGTTCGGTTTGCTATTAAACCGTGTTTTTTTATAGTTTTTTTAAATGATAATTTATTTTCTTATTTTTAGTCTCAAAACAGAATCAAAAGTAATTGTAATTGGAAGTAATTATTTTTTTTTTACATCGTATGTGAGACAATAATTTAAAATTATGTATGCAAAATTCAGGGGGAGGGTGGTATGTAAATTATTGTATTGTCATCGGAACTTGGCATGTGTGCAAATTTTCAAGTTAATCAGTAAAAAGTCTTTAAGTTGGTGAAAATTACGTTGAAAGATTCCGTTACATAGATACAGATCAAGCGTGTAAGAAGGTACGGACTCTTAGTCCGCCTGGGACGAGGACATTTTGACATAGGTATGACATTTAGCTCCCCACTTGTTAGTGAAAAGACCGAAAATCAACATTCTGAACATAATTTAATGCTATGGGCGTTTATATAATGATAATTCCAAAGGTGCCACTTAACAGTTAGGTTAGCGCCAGGAACAAGCGTAAAGGAGGGACAAAGTGCCCAGACTCTTTGTCTGCCTTTACGAAATATTTTTGAGGTCGACCCTTAGTTGGAGTGTACCCGTACTCTCTGTCCTACAATCTTTCTTGTCGAAACGTTTCACTTTTCATATAACATTTTTTGTAAAAAATATTTTCGAAATGAGTTCGAAGGCAGAAACGCCAAAACAGAGTTAGTTTTTCACCCCGACGCAAACAGAGGGGTGTTAAAAGTTTAATGTGTGTATCTGTGTGTCTGTGTACACATGCCTGTGGCATCATAGCTCCCAAACGGTTGAACCGATTTTGATTTGGGTTTTTTTAAGGTAACTTGATCGAAAGTGTAATTTATCTGTTAGAATATGCTTTGAATAAGTATTGAATGTTGCGACGTATCAAAGAGAAAATTAGCGTATCAACCGAGTCGAACTAATTAGAGAACAGTATTACATTATTTATCACCTTCTACGACATTTGCGGTTAGCCACGCCCAAGGTTAATAAAGCCACATTAATGCCCTTATCTGATGACATTACTTGGTCTTGGCATAGTATCCTCTAACACACATCCTCCAGCAAAAGTTCACTATGTGTATAGATTTCCTGATTCCAGTTAAATAAACTTATAATCAGAAGCCTCACTCGATCCCGAAAATTTAGATTTTACCAAATACCAGTTGACAAATTGTTACAATATAATAAGGGGACTTAGGGTAACAAAATACAAGGTGACAAAAAAGTCTGGGTACGGCTTAATATCTCAAAATGTACGAGTCTTATGAGATAGAAATGAAAGCAGTTATTCACAACTATAAAAGAACTACTTTTTGGCGAGTTTGAAATAAAATGGTTGAGTGTAATTATTTTACATGTTTAGGCCTATAGTTAGTTTGAAAATATAGCCTACTACTCAAACCAAAGAACAAAGAATTGTTACCAAAATTTTGTTTATTTTTTATGTATAAACTTAAGCAATAATTATTAGCGAAATTCCATAGGAAATATGAGCTATTGCAGTAACTCTTATAGCGAGACTACGGTTGGGAGTGTCCAATGAGCACCGATCACGGTCCCCAGAACATGTTTTGAAATGTCATTAAACATATTAAATACTAGGGGAAAGCCCTGCGTGCTCCGCACGCCAACTCCGTTGGGGCCTTCTATACACAAAATCATGTTATGTTTTCTTTATAATAAAGGTGTAGGATTAATAATAACCCCAAAGCTAAGATGGTAAATAATGTTAAATGTTCAAATGAAAATGTTTCGTATATTTTATAACAGCAGTTATAATAAAGGTTAAAAGAACTATCAAGGCTCAGGTCTACACTTTAATAAAAACCTAACCTGAAAGTTAGAAATACAAATAATTGCTTCGAAGTTTGAAATCAACTGTAAATGGAAATATTAGAGCAAACAGCTGTGTTATCTGTTATGTTATTCAATTTGTTGCTATGGTAATAAATGTAAATGTTGGTTCATCAGTCTAGGTCTAACCTAAGATTTTTTTCGACTAAATTTACAAATACTTAAATAATAAGTTTAAATATTTAATTAAACAAAATGCAAATCTAGTTTACTTTTTCTATGTATCTTGTAAGAAATAAATGTACAAAATTTCAGCTCTCTAGCTTTAAGGAAAGTATAACATTTAATATTTATTGTTTTATGGGTTGTTTTGACCCTTTTATCAAATGAATTATAGCCTATGTTACTCAGGGGACCTAGTGTAACTTTTTATTAGTAAAACTATTTTTTCATTTAGTTCAGTAGTTCCAGAGATTACCCCCTACATACATACAAACAAACAAAAAATGTTTACCTCTTTATAATATTAGTTTAGACGAATGTTTAAAAATTACTGTCCCAAATTTCACCAGACTATTCTATAGCTGAAAATAAGTTACAATAAGCCTAAAGATAAGTCCGAAAATGTTTAGTTTTGAATTATCCACCATTTTATTTTATTTAATAAATACTTAATACCTTTGGTTAATATAGAAAAGATATTGACCTCAAATTTGGTGTAAATATTTCTTGCGTGACCTTTTACCCCTGTACAAACAACCAGTACGTTATTTTGTATACTTTAATAATTGCGGCTTTTCTTTACTTTGCTTTGGTGTTGATTTTCCCCACTAATCATAGTCCACAGAACAAGTTTTGGGTTGTCATTAAAAAAATTATGTAAGTACATGTACGCACTCTAACTGCCGCGTTTTAGGTCCAATTTGGTCCAAATGTGGTACACAGGTTGGTTTTTTAAGTCGCTCGGACGAGTTAGTTAGCCAAAAAACTCTAAAAGCCAGAAGCACGTTTTTAGACTGGAAATCCATTTTCGTACTAGAATTGAAATTTAACAAAAAAATATTATTCTGCACATTTTGTTTTTTACTCGACCTTACAGCCCATCTGGATCACTCAAAATCAATAGAAACGTACAATTCAATAAAAGTACCCGGTAAAAATCCACGCGGATTGGGGCACCTTCTGGTCCGAGGCCGACGGCAGTGATGCAAACTCGCGAAGCAGCCCATAATCCTGTAGGCTGCAAGGTCGAGATGCAAACTGAGAGCGGAACGAAGCAGCGCGTGACCGAGGTACAAACAAATTCTACGTATATATATTTCGTACACGGCGCGTTCGTGAGTAGACCAATTTCCCAAATAGGGTTGAAACGCTAAAACATATAAACTTCATTTTGCAAATGCGCTCAGCGTTAGCGGTTCAGCTGCGCGATCGAATTATTTTAGTTTTTAGCAACCTTTATTCTGTTTTTCGTTCAAGCCCAATGAATAATTAAAATGTTTTAAAATAACAATATAAATGAAATAACAAAGACATTGTCCAGCTTGATTGTACAATTAGGCCTAGCTACATCAGCTGGCTCAAGTCTGTAGACGAATTAAATAAACATTTCCTGTGATAACGCTATCTATTGTTCTCTAGATAAACTATGACCGGGCTTTTAATTTATTGCATTTACTTCGTCATAGGCGTGACGGAGGTTACAAATTACGGAGATCCACAACTCTGTCTCCCCCCTTCTGTATTAGAATTATGTGAAAAGAAATACAAACAGTGAAACAGTGGACATAATTATTAACGCGACAATTAATTATTAATACCCGCATATTTTTAAAATTCTTTATAAAAAGACTAGGGGCTCCGCCAACCCGGCGGACAACACATGGCGAAACCAATGCAAACAGATTATTGTATACTCTGATATTTTTACGGAAATGACGACTGAGTGGTGACCTATATACATAGCTATAATGTAATACAGATCGAAATAAACATGACCAATAATTAGAATTGCTGCATGTGTTATAATTTTACCATTAATATTTAAATAATCAACATTTGAAACAAATTTTGATATTACCAAATAAAGAAAACAATATAATATATGTAACACCAGATGTTTGACTTATAATACAGAAAGCCTTTTGTTTGCTTTTACTCAATCTAAAAAAGTGTTAGTTGTGAAAAATAATTACCTGATTCTAAATTTGCGATATTGGTTGCAAATAAACGTATTTTGGTTCATTGTAGGCCTAACCTATTGTGTCAAGTTTTTGATCCAAATCAGCTGTTTTATTTATAAAATATAACAACAGATGTTTGAATTGAACTATAATACAATAAGCGTCGATTTTGAGTTGTGTTTGCTATTAGTTTGTTCACCTAACCTAAAAAAGGTGTTGGTTGTGAATAATAATAAAATTATTCTAATTCTAAAATTTTACATCAAATATTTTTTAGTTGCATGTATGAACTATTTGGACATTTTTCTAAAAAAAAAAAAAACTATTGAACACTTTTGGATTGGGATATAATTAGCGAATTTCCATAGGAAAGATGAGCTATTGCAGTGACCCTTATGGTGGACCTAAGGTCCATGAAAATAGTCAATGATCACCAATCATGGTCCCCTGAACACGTTTTTTGGTCAAAATTTTATATATATATGTGTGTGTGTGTCTTCGCACTCTAACGTCCGATTTGGTACGTTGGTTGTCTACGTCGCTCGGACGAGTTCGTTATAGTAAAAAAATCCAACAACCGGAAGCAAATTTTTTGACCGCAAGTAACTATTTTTTAGAGTTTTCGTACTAGAATTAAACTTTTTAAGATTTAAAAACGTATTATAGGATATTATTCTGCACATTTTGTTTTTGTACACAACCTTATAGCTCACTTAGTCCCCCACAATCAAAACGTAAAATACCATAAAAGTACCAGGTTAAAATCCACGTAAGGGATTTTACCGTGTAGGCATTTTCTGATCCGAGGCTGACGGCCGAGTTAGTCCAATGCGAGCGAAGCGAAGCAGTACATAATCCGAGGCCGCAAGGTCGAGGTGCAAACTCGCAAAATGAGTTTAGCGGAACAAAGCAGCGCGTGAGTCGAAGCTGGAGGTTTAGTTGCAAACAAATTATACTAATATATTTCGTACATAGGCAGCTATTCAGCGCCATCGTGAGTAGACCAATTTCCAAATAGTTGGTTGAAACCCAAAAACATATAAATTCAGTTTTGGAAATTCGCTAAACTTACATCAGCGGTTCAGATGTTTGATCGAACTGTTATTATATTTGGCAAATTCAAAACAAAAGAAAACTAAATGCTTACAAAACGCACGAAAATAGCTTGTCATTTTGATATAGTATTGATTTTTCGTTTTCTTCTTGTAGACTCCAATAATAGTGTCCACGTTATCTCTTATCGATCCTTGTGGCACAATGGTATATGCTCACAATCCGGTCGCAGCTTTCTGTTTTACAAATGTAATATAACACAAGTCTAAACTGCTTATTAGATAAGCTGATGACGTCATCGCTTGGTTTAACAATTAACCTACTTGTAATGCAAGCTGCAGTGCTGCCATCTGCTTGTTTAAGTGGGTTCCTACTTAACTTAATCAAGCCTTTTGTTTAAATAATGCCACTACGACCGACTTGGGAAAACTAACAGAAACATTACCCACTTCTTCCTTAAAAGCATACCACCTTCCAATTCAATCACATCCGATCTACAATTTAGGAAAGGAGATCGCTGTCCACACTCTACAATTTCTTTCTTCCGATCTCATCATTTGTCAGTACAACTTGAGACTCCCGTCCCCAATGCACCCTCGTAATGGCACAGTTTCCATCCAACCGCTGACGTGAGTTGAACGAATTTCCAAAATTCAGTTTATATATGTTTTAGGGTTTCGACCAACTATTTGAGAAATTAGTCTACTCAAGAAGGCGTTGAAGAGCTGACTTCATGCACGAAATATGTAGAATTTGTTTGAACCTTAGCCTCCAGCCCTAGCTCTCGCGCTGCTTCGTTCCGCTCGCAGTTTGCTCCTCGACCATGCGCCCTACGATTTTGGACTGCTTGCTTAGCTCGCAGCGCACAAATTACCGGCCGTCGACCGCTTAACAGAAGCTTTTATGGTACTTTACGTTCCGATCGATTTTGGGGAACCAAGCGTGCTATAAGGTCGTGTAAGAAAACAAAATGTGTAGAATAATATGATACATTTATTTTTGTATATAAGACCCAACAAATTTTCATTCTCTTATGAAAAATCTCAAAACATAGTTACTTCCGGTAAAAACCATGCCTCCGGTTGTTGTACTTTTTTGGCTAACAAACTCGTTCGAGCTACTTAAGGCAACCAATGTGTGTGTGTACCAAATCGGACTTAAAATGCGGTGTACATGTATACAAATATATGTATATATATTTATTTATAATTTTTAATAACACTCTTAAACATGTTCTGGGGACCATGATCGATACTCACTTACTACTCCTTATTTTAGGTCTCACCATAAGGGTCACTGCAATAGCTCATCTTCCCAACAGTCGTCGAAAAGAACTCCTTATTATACACATTATACCTTTAGTAAAGGTCGTCCTTACAATGAATTCACTGTTGCTCGGCAGTTTTTAACTCCCAGAAGCAATCAACTCGACCAAACTGTGATCAATACATGCACGCTCGGTTTAAGTAGCCCCTATACCTATATCTAACAGGTTGTTGAGCACTGGCTCCGCTTGGGGAATGAGTTCAAGTTTTATAGTACTGCAGTTTCAAGTTTTAAAAGATTCGAAGTTTTCATAATATCACTCTAACACTATTATAAACTTGTATTTACAAATTAGTAAGATCCTGTGAAAATTCACGAGCAGATGAATTTGATACACGTGAGGAAAACTACACTTTGTAAGTTTCTAAGTGGATTTGAACGTACTTATATTGTATTTTACGTTTCGATCGATTTTGTGGGACCCAAGCAAACTATAAGTTCGTAAAAAAAACAAAATATGCAGAATAATATCGTACATATTTATTTTTATAGATAAAAACGAAAACATTTTCATTCTAAAACGAAGAATCTCACATTTTACTTCTAGTAAAAACAAGTGCTTCCGGTTGTTTGATTCTTTTGGCTAACGAACTCGTCCGAGAGACTAGGAAGACCAACGTGTGTACTAAATTTGGACCAAATCGGACTTACAATGCGGTCGTTAGATTGGGAACAAATATATAAAAATGCCATGGGCGCCCATATGATATTTTCTAGATGGGGGGGATAGACCAGGGTATAGGGCGTAGCACGTTCAATACTAATAACGCACATGGGAGCTTGACAGTGAACACTATGAGAGGGGGGCTAGACCAGGGTATGGGGCGTAACACATTCACTGCTAAGGACGCACATGTGTGCTTGACACTGAACACTATGAGAAGCGGCCGACGAACAGTGCTTTGAGTGCTTCGCACGCCAACCCCCGTACTGCGAGTATTTTCAATACACAGAGCATTGCGTGCTTCGAACGCCGATTTTCAGCCTATGTGCTATAAAGGTTCAAAAATAAAAAATAAAGTAATTTCTGTTTATTTAGACTATAAATATAAAAAATAAAAGGTCAGCTCCTAGCATAGCAAATAGAAAATCTGCGTAGCAGTGAACGTGTTAAGGAGTAACACAAAAAGGAGTCCAGGGAGTACCCTCCCCTTCTTCGGCAAAAGGAGTCCGGGGATATTTTTGACCTCCCCAAGAAAACTTTTAAAATTTGGGAAGCCAATTTAGCTGTTCATGTGAAATATTAACCCACACAGCATTGAGTCTGTACCTTTACACCGTCAATGAATACACAAAGACCTATAACACTCCTAGAGGCCGCACTAAATAGTGACCCAGCAGCTCGTGCTTGAATTCTTGTAAAAAATAAAATAAGTGTATGTAAAATCAAACGGCACATAACATTTCAAACTTATTTGAGTGCCAATCTCTTTAAATAAAAATACCTGACTATAATTAATAATATACATATTTTCCTTTCCCCGGGAGATAGGGGGGGTTCGGCACAGGGGAGCGCCCATGAAAAATGCTAATGACACCCGTAAAAGTGTTCTGGGAACCATGGTCGGTGTTAATTGACCAATCCCGACCTTAGTCTCACCATAAGAGTCACTGTAATAGCTCATTTTTCCTGTGGAAATTCGCTAAAAATAACCTGAAGTTCTAGTTTACAGTCTCTAGTCACAGTATGCTTATCAGCGTTCAACAGAGAGGCCGTTAAATGTCCTGTTTCTAAACTACCCAGACTCGTTGTGCGCGAGCAGAACCGCCTCAGATGCTGGCGAGATAAGCGAGTAGTACCGGAGCCTTTTATTATTTAAAGTAAAAATAACTTTATTCTGAAGTTAAAATTCTATTGAGCGGAACAGCGGTTATGGAATAGCGTAACACTAGTCAGTTTGTCTATCGTATGTAAACCGTCATGATTCAAACGAAATGAATCGACTCGCGAACCGATTCTTTTTAACGAGTTGATTCAAAAGATTCAATTCGTCTAAAAGAATCGTTTTCCCGACCACTACTAACAAACATCCGGCGGAGATGACGATTGTTTCAAATAATTTTAAAGGTTAATTCCTTGTTCTTAATCAAGTTGTGGTTTTATTTTCTGCGGCAACAGACCGCAAGTGGAATTTGTTATCAAAAACCGAGATGTGAACGTACTTAAAAGATACATTTGTCTGTGTCACTATCTACTAGCTGGCGTACCAGGCTGTGTTGGACATAACAAAATCTCTCCTTTTTCCAGGAAATCCATGCATGGACTAGATGCCATATTAAGTGGAGTTTAACATTCCTCGCCGTCAGACATACATATTACTAACTGATGTTAAACGCCGAGTCCCCAACCACAAGCTCGGTAAATAACACAACACAAATAACTGGTGAAATATATCGAGTACCGTATGTTATTATAGTTCCCTGATGTATACATTTCGATAGTCAAGTTATCGAAGTGTTCTAAATCTAACCTAGTGCTAACAAAAATATTGAAATAATTCGATCACGCAGCTGAACCGCTAACGCTGACGAAAGTTTAGCGAATTTCAAAAATTAAATTTATGTGTTTCAGAGTTTCAACTAACTCTGGCAAATTTGGCAAATTGGTTTACTCACGAAGGAGCTGAATAGCTGCATGTGTGTACGAAATATATTAGTAGAAATTTGTTTGTACCTGAGCCTCCAGCTTCGACTCACGCGCTGCTTCGTTCCACTCGCAGCAGAAAAACTCGCTTTACGACTTTGCACCCCGCCCTTGCGGCCTCGGGTTGCGTACAAACTCGGCCTCAAATCAGAAGATTCCCCACGCCCCACGTGTACCATGTATTCCTACTTTTATGGTATTTTACGTTTTGATCGATTTTGGGGGAACCAAGCGATCTTTAGGGTCGTGTAAAAAAAACAAAATGTTCAGAATAACAACCTAAATTAATTTTTTTTAGATAAAATCCAAAAATGTTCATTAAAGTACGAAAATATAAAAAAAATAGTGATTCTGGTTGTTGGATTTTTTTAGCTATAACGAAATCGTCCTAGCGACTTAGATAACCAATGTGTGTACCAAATTTTGACTAAATCGGACATAAAATGCGGCCGTTAGAGTGCGTACATATATACAACTTTTTAATGACAAAACGTGTTCGGCGGTCTATGATCCCGACCTTGGGTCTTACCATAAGACTCATGCAATAGCTCATCTTTCCTACGGTAATTATGTAATAAGATTAATATAACGTCTGGACACCCTTCTAATATAAATAACAAAGAAACACAATTAACTACGGTCGACCGAACAATGGACATTATCCACTTTCACGCCACTGTAACCATTCCCAGTTATTACAAAGGAAAGGGGTTTTCCAGTCTACTGGTTATTAACACACACTTCGTTTCTTTGCATATTCACACGCTATACAGTATTTACAACTTTATGCTCTTTTCACACGGTGCTGATCCTACTATACAGGGTGTTTCAATATTATGTTAACACTCAGGCGGGTTTCACACTGAAGTGGCGTGGCTGCCACGCGGAGGCAGGCTGCATGCGTCGGACCGGTGCATCCGCGAGTATTATACGATGCAAGGCGCTTACACACTGGAATAGAGCCACATGGACGTACAGGTACCGGCGCGAATGCTGGCACTTGACCAAACCGCTACTAACCTGACTAGAAACATCAGTACCCGGTACATCTCTGTTTAACACGTTCACTGCTAAGAACGCAAATGTGAGCTTGACACTGAACACTGTGAGAAGCGGCCGACGCACAGTGCTTCGCACGCCAACCCCCGTATTGGGAGTATCTTCAATACACATTGCATTGCGTGCTTCGCACGCCATCCCCCGTGTTGGGAGAATTTTCAATACACACATAATTGAATCCAAGTGCCAGGATTCGCGCCTATATCTGTACATTTGTATCTGACCATCATCAGTGGTAAAAATTTAAACAAAGTGAAGACGGGTTATTCCTGTTGTTAGCCGTAGTTGTAAGACGAAGGCGTAAAAGAAGGGTAGACATACCGCGACAACACTGGATTCACATTTCCTGGAAGAACAATGGACAATCAGGCATTTTGTGGTGACGAAAGAGTTGCAGCTACCTGTTGCGTTAAATTTTTCATCGAGTGCCCTCCGTGCCTACTCCTGCTCGTTTCTATTGCTATGCTCTTTAAATTATAATTATGTAGCTCAGGAAACTCTTCCATAGCCTGAACAAAGGTTACGTTTACACTGTCATTATCCAATCAAGGCATTATATGGGAAATACTATTCACAATTGAGTGGAATACAAATCAACCCTGATCCAACCACTGACGAAACAAAACAAATGACGAAATGTAGACCAGAGAGTGGTATCTGCGCATGCGCTGGCTCGAGATGAGTGTGGCATGCATTGCCAAACATCGACCGATCGGTGTTCAAATAGCAGGTGCGTGAGCAGGGCGAGGCAAGGAAGATGCACCACGCCACTGCTACTCCACTGTGTAGGGTCCCGTTTAAAAACATATGTTGGTTTTCGCGTGGCGTTCAGCCACTTGCCACCCCACTTCAGTGTGTAACCCGCCTTAAATGGCAGAAACAAATATATGAACACTACTTGTTATTTTAATCAACAATGAAGAAGTAGTGTATTACTTTTTAACAGCTGATCAATTTGTAGCAATTTTGTAATCAATAAACATTAATAGGTTATGTTGTTGGTCTTCTATTCATCGGTTAGGCTAGTCAATGGCTGTTCGTTTAACTTTGGAGTAAAGAAGATTTGTAGAAAGCTGTATGGAAGTGTTTGGTTCACCAACAGTGGTTCTTGAGAAATTTCGAAGGAAATTTGAATGTGACCCTCCAAGCAGTTTAAGAATTTATCGCATCTACAATAAGTGTGTGTAGACTGGATCAGTTTCCAACAATTATCGAGAAAATGCAGGTCGCCCAAGATCAGGAAGTTGTGACTTGAACATTGCTTGATGCAAAGCCCTTCGAAATCGAGTGGACGCTGTAGTTTGGAAACAGGAATCCAAAAAACAAAAATTTAGGCGCATCTTGAGACATGCTGATCTTGGGTTATAGCCATCCAAGTTGCCCAATCTTTAACATTGGTACAGAAGCGTAAACGAGTTCAATGCTGTCAGGTGTTAGCTGAAATGACGAATATCCAGCATGACATTATTATGAAATGGCATTCAGCGACAAATGGACTTGCCAATCGACACAGCACAATTTTCTGGGCCTCTGAAAACCACTAATCATTCGGGAGCATGAACGTGACTCACCAAAAGTGAATGTTTAGGGCGTTGTCACCGCTGCTGGAGTAATTGGGCCCTACTTTTTTGATACACAAACAGTGACTTCAGACGTCTATTTATCGATGTTGCAGCAGTGCGCCATTGATGAACTACCACTTCGAGTCCTTCTAGCATGGTATCTCAAACATGATGGAGCTCCACCCCTTTAATTGTTGGAACATATCTCGACCAAACATTTCCAGGTCGATGGATTGGTCGTGATGGACCACTGCGCTGGCCCCCACAGTCAGCTGACTTGACACCCTATGATTTCTGACTCTGGTGTTAAAGGAGCGCGAGCGCGTGTATAGCAGAAAAGTTCGTGATATCAATAAACTGAAGGACCGGATGCGGGATGTGGTACCTTTAATTCCTCGTGAAATGCGTGTACTTGCTTTGCATGCTTCTGTGGAGCGTTGGTTTTTGTGTGTAGAACATAAGGATGATCAGGTTGAGCATATTTAATTTGTTTTATGTTCTAGAAGGAGAACATTTAATACATTGTTTGTTTTTCATTCATACATGTATGCTAAGTAAATAAATTGATTTTGCCATTTAAATGTAACATAAAATTGAAATACCCTGTATTTCCCACCAAATATCTTAAGAGAGATGGCCAAAACATTACCATCTTTATATTGAACTGAATCATTTCAATCGACTCACTTAAAATAAACGACTCTTTACATTTAACTGAATCATTTGAATCGCCTCACTTAAATGAAACGATTCTATACACTGAACTGAATCATTTGAATCGACTCACTTAAAAGAAACGATTCTTTGAAGAAATCGTTTCCACAACTCACTCGTACAGCTGTTTTGGAGCCTGTTGTCTTTCTTTTATGACTATAAAGGGTGTTTCAGGAACGGATAATACTGCAACAATTTAAAATGATGCATTGTTAGTTGCTGAATTTTGAATGGGCTTGATAAGAGCTTTACTATGGGAGAACAGTCAAATACTACAACTTCAAAGCAATCACAATACTACCAACCTACCAAAAAAGAAATTGACTACCGTTTACTAACCAAAATAAATACATACATAGAAAGAGATAAAAGATTGTATGAGAAAGGAGGAATAAATAGATTGGACAACTCCATGAATGGAGTTTTTTTCTTTGCCAAATAATACACATTACCCGAAGGACAATTTTTATAAATAAACGATAAAAATGTCACATGTGCTCAATACGCAAACGTCTCGCCTTGTTCCATAAACAATTACAAAATAATAATCTTTACGAATTGCAATTCTCTGATTGGTACAGGTGTCTACAGATTTGTTTTTCTATATTAAATTAAATTATTTCGCATACAATTCTGAGAGCGAAGCGAGCATGAAGAAGTCTCCCGCAGTAGTGCACTTTACTAAAAGCAACCCGGCCACTTTGAAGGCCGTGGGATATTGAAGCAGCGTAGTCTATTGTTGTGGGACGCTCCATTCATTATGTTATTTCCTTATCAATGTAATATGATGCGCGCGCATACGAGGTTACTGAACGGTCTGCTTACTTTTTACAGTCTACAAACATCTGCAATGTAGTTAACAATGTAATATGTATTGTGGTAAAATACAAGACACAATATTAAAAGTGGCATAATGTATGTTGTGTTGGGATAAATTTGTTTAAACAATATGCCGTATTTGCGTAGAGCCTCCCACAAGGTACATTCAGTGTTTACTAAACTTAATTGGGAAAATCAAATTTGGGCTAACACCGACCTAATTGGGAAAATTATATGTACACCAAACTTGATTGGAAATATCAGATATACACCAAAATAATTGAAAAATCAGATGTACACCAAACTTAATTGGGAAACAAATGCACACCAAACCTAATTGGGAAAATCCAACGTACATCAACATATTTGGAAAAATCATATGTACACCAAACCTGGTTGGGGAAAACAGATTAACACCAAACCTAATTGGGAAAATCGGATATTCACAAAAATAATTGGGAAAATCACATGTACAACAAAGCTGGTTGGTAAAAAACAGATTAACACCAAACCTATTTGGGAAAATCAGATATACACCAAAATAATTTGGAAAAAAATGTACACCAAGCTTAATTGGGAAAATTATATATATACAACAAAATAATAGGGAGAATTATAATATAATATATTATATAATGTATATATTATACACACCAAAATAATTGGGAAAAACAGAAATACACCAAAATAATTGGGAAAACAAATATACACCAAAACTGGTAGGGGAAAACAGATTAACAAAAAACCTTATTGGAAAAATTATATATACAACAAAATAATAGGGAGAGTTATAATATAACATATTATATAATGTAGCCTATATATCATATACACCAAAATAATTGGGAAAATCACATGTAGCCTACACCAAAACTGGTTGGGGAAAACAGATTAACACCAAACCTTATTGGGAAACTCAGATATACATCAAAATAATTGGGAAAATCAGATTTACACCAAACTTAATAAAGAAAACAAATGCACAAAAAGCCTAATTGGGAAAATCAGATATAGGTATACCAAAATAATTGGGAAAATCAGATGTACACCCAAAATGGATGGGAACAGACAGATTAACACCAAACCTAATTGAGAAAATCAGATATACACCAAATAATGAGGAAAATCAGATGTACACCACACCTGGTTGGGAAAACAGATTAGGTAACACCAAACCTAATTGAGAAAATCAGATATACACCAAATAATGGAGAAACTCAGATGTACACCACACCTGGTTGGGAAAACAGATTAACACCAAACCTAATTG
>JAGFPH010000384.1:387951-416677 GCA_018207615.1 Philaenus spumarius | reverse complement strand
AGAATGGAAGGTTCCGGGGGATTTTTAATGTTTTAAAAATCAGGTGCTTAGGACGTCTTCAAAAAAATATTTTGCACATAATTTGTGGTACAATTGGTAAAATGTTGACCAGATTTTTTATAACTTCAGGTACATACTTACTATTAAATCTATAAAATCGTTTAAAAAACATACCTTCAATCAAATTTTTGTACTTCATAAAAGTTGGATAATATGAAAAATTAAACGATAAATGAATAGTTTCTGTGTTACGGGCAAAAAACTTGAATATCTCGGGATGCTCCAGGAAATCTTGGTTGCTGCAACTTCAAATTCGGACTCAGCGCCTCAGAAAACATTAAGAACCGCAGAGAAAACGACTTTTACTTGAATGTTATCCATGTGCAACTACTATTTGACTCGACTACTACATGAAGGGAGTATGGAAAATGTGCTAACTCTACAAGAAAAATTACACACTTTTTTAAAAGTTAAAAAATGGAAAAAATATACAAAATTATTTTTTTTAATATAAAAGATTTATTTTAGCAAATACAGCGTTTTCCACACTCCAAAACTTTCCACATAGTATCAAGATAAGATGATACAAATTTCGGCCACATACAAACTGCCCAACTTTTTTTGGGCCATTTCTAATACACAAGCTGACCAACAAAGTACAGGTATAAAAACAAGGGACAGGCCGGGATGTCAGCGACATACAAACTCACCTACTTTTCTACCTGACACAGGTACGGGATATTTATTTATTTATATGTTATTCTTATCTAATATTTAACCTAACCTAACCTAACCTAACCTTGCCTCACCTAACCTAACCTATTATACAAGCACGCAACGGTTCCTATTAGATAAGAATAACAGATAAATAAATACACGAATGTACTGGCTGTTTCAACTTGGTTCATAAATTATCTGTATTATTTTGTATGACTTTACAATGTATGCAAACGAAGTGGGTCTACTAGCTATTATCTAATATAAACTATTTATTGGTATAAGGGAATTCGGAGGGAAATATCCCGTACCTGTGTCAGGTAGAAAAGTAGGTGAGTTTGTATGTCGCCGACACCCCGGCCTGTCCCTTGTTTTTATACATGTACCTTGTTGGTCAGTTTGTATATTAGAAATGACCTAAAAAAAGTTGGGCAGTTTGTACGTAGCCACAAATTTCATGAATCTACCTTTCCTGGTTGTAAAGTTATTCAATGTTTAGATATAGTTATGGTAAAACGTTGAAGAAATGATTTGCGACAAATCGCGTTAACGTTTTTGTTGACATAAAACAGTGAATACTACTGTAAAATTCGCCTGCTCCATATAGGTCTAAACCAAAACTCTAGCTAAACAAAAACGGCATCTAACCCTTACACACTATATTTCTTCTTGCAATGGTAACACACAACATGAATAAATCACCTGTGAAAACCCAAAGACTCAAAATTATTATCACGAAAATCGAAAATATCGCGCTATTATACTAAACCGTAAAAAAAACACAAGAAATAAGGTCAAAACTGTTAGAAATTTTACACACACACTTTTAAGGCTCGGCTCCCTAAATTCAAAACGGCGAAGTTGGGTACCAATTTGAATGTTAAATAACCTAAACATACCTTCACTATTAAGCATATTTTTGTGTTACTTTTGCCAAAAATCGAAAGCTGTATTTTTTTCTTAAAGTAAAATAGATTGTGGGTATTAATTGCTAAGGGTTTTCTTGCAATATCTCTTTGTGCAATTGAGTAAAAAATTTATAAAGTTTACTATTTTTTACTATTTATATCATACGTTTATGAAAACAACAAAACGGTTTTTGAAAATGTATTCAGCAATCAACATCCGCATATGACAGTACTTCAAAATGAAACCAAATATTAAAATTTATTCCACGAATTAATGGAAAAAATTACTTATTCTGTAGCATTGCCCTTATGGGAATGAGATTCAATATGGCGGACAGGGTAGCCTCCCCTTAAGAACATCTACTTTAAAAATTTCAAAACTGGAAAATGCCTCAAAAATGGTCAAAATTGACTTTTGGAGGAGGCGGATCCTTTAATTTCAAAAGACAGCAAAATGTTTTATTCATTTCAGAACACCCAGTACCGGATGGTAAACAGTTGGGTCTAAGTTAAATAGAAATAAATATTCACAGCCTGTATGTAGGCAACAGGTTTTGGCACTGCAACCCTTAATCAAGGTCGTTCCTACAGTCTAGACTACCTAAATACAACGTCTAGACGTACAATATGGGCCGTATTCCAGCGCATTTTAACAAAAGATGAGATGATAAACAAGCAGACAATGGGCTCTGAGCCACCCCCTACCTTTCTACCAAACTGCCATCTGAAAGGTACAGTATCGTGTTTGTATATCTTTCTTTAACAATATAAGTGAAGGAATCGTTCACTAACAAAAATGTTAAACAGAACCTACTTCAACAAATGAGTCTATACAGTAAATAAAGTATGTCTAACCTTTACTCGGGGTTAGTTTGGAATTTAAGTATTTTAAATAGACGCACACATTTTTCATCCACAATATAACAACACCATCATTTTTTTCTAAATTACCCGCATTAGTTTATGATTGCTACCGTAAAATCCTTGGATGAAATAAAATTTCAAAAAAATAACTACTTACACGTTTTTTAAATTACAAACTTAATATATAATTACAGTTCACTCGCCTACTAGAAACGTACACAAAGCTTAGTAGCTTGCTTTGGCTGCTCACGTAATTTAATTCGCCTACTTTAATTATTGTATTGTGATTCATATACTTTAAATTGTACTCATATCACACTCGTTTGCATTAATTACACATCAGTTTCAGTAAACATATTTAATTTTCCGCAGACTTGTACTCGTCCGCTTTAATTGTACAATTAGTTCTATTCACCTGCTTTAAATTTACACCGTTTCACTCGCCCGCTTTAACTGTGCACATAGTTTGTTTCCGCCTGCTTTAAATTGTGAATACGGATTCACTCGCCTGATTTTTATAGTTGCACACACAGATTTATTAGCCTGCGGTAATTTTACACGTATTTTCACTCGCCTGCTTTATTTATAAAAATAATTATTATATTAACCTGCTGTAATTGTACACATAGTTCATCTCGCCTGCTTTAGTTTTACAAATTTATCTATTCACTTGCTTTAAATTTACACAAAGTTTCACTCGCCAGCTTTAAATGTACAAACAGTTGTATTTGTCTGCTTAAAAGGACATATAGTTGCACTCGACTGCTTTAATTGTACAAATAGTTTTATTCGCTTGCTTTAATTGTATGTACAGTTTTACTATCTTACTTAAATTCTGAGAATAGTTTTATTCTACTGCTTTAATTCAACACTTAGTTTCGGGCACACGTAAACTGCCCCGATATTTTAGGTACGTTTGAAATGATGAAACTGCCCCGCTCATTAAAGAGGATCAAGAATGGTCCAAAAACCAGAAATGTTGAAATTCCCCCAACTTTCTACCTGACACAGGTACGGGATATTTCCCTCCGAATAGTTTCATAGCCCCATACTGTAGCATACCAACTGATTGGAACGCATACCAATAAATATTAGGTTAGGTTAGGTTATTAATTAATAAAGTTTGAGCTTGACGAGTGAGAAGGAATTATTTTAAAATAATAATACAATACATTGTAGCTCATGTATCACTGAGGATGACGACTTTGTCGTTGAAACGCGTTTGAAAATTAAACGCATGTGTGTGAGAATTAGTGTATTGTTATTGTTATTTTAAAATAGGTTATGTTAAGTTTGGTTTGGTTTTAGAAGACTGCAGTCATTGACAGAATGCAAGGACAAAAAGAATACAATTTTTCCCCAGTCCCGTAGCGACTACCTGGCCGGGCGCTCGGGGCAATTTCAGAATTTCTACTCTTGCGAGGCGACCCTTCCTAATCCTCTTTAATGAGCGGGGCAGTTTCATCGTTTCAAAAGTACCCAAAATGTCGGGGCAGTTTTACTAGGCCCCTTAGTTTCACCGGCTTGCTTAAATCGAACAAAGTGTTTCCACCTGCTATAATTACGAATAAAGTTTTATTAAATTAATTTAATTACACAAAGTGTGTTATTAGTCTGCTTTAATTGTTTATATAGGTCATTCAATTGAACAAAACTCCAACATAACAAAACAATTTGCAGTTTAATTTCAGTTCTTTGAAAGATCAACGAAAATCATCTACGTCTTAAATAAAAGCAGGAATACAAATACTAAATAGTTAACGAACAGTTGGAAATGTTTGCAAACACCTGTTAAACGGCTGCTATTTAATCAAACTTCTTGCACAACTGACTCGACGACGGAAATGAGGGTTTCACACTCCAACTGACGTTTTGATACATTTCCCGTACTTTCTCTTCAAACAGAAGAAGAAACTGGAAAACAGTTTTATATAACAAGTGCTGCTATTCGGTTTATATTTTTGGACTGTTAGCGTAGTGGTCACACCGAACTCACCTTACAAGTTAGAGAATCGACTTTAGGGGTAAATTATTTTCAAACAGCAATGATGAAGTGTAAAGGAATTTGTGTTTAACGGTTTAACCCAAACAACTACTTAACTACTTATCAAAATACGATGAAATGTTGGTGTAGGCCTACTTTCGAAAATCAGTGTTTTGGAGACGTTGTCGAGTGCCTTGTTGCTTGTATCCTGCTTTTATCATCACGCGGAAACCCACCTTTATACACACTTTGTTGCGAGTTAGGGCGGTTTTCATAGTTTGGCAAAATTTAAACACAACGCTTTCAAGTTTAGCACGTTTACTCTTAACACGTTCACTGCTAAGGACGCACATGTGAGCTTGACACTGAACACTTTGAGAAGCGGCCGCGACGCACAGTGCATTGCACGCCAACCCGCATATTGGGAGAATTTTCGATACACAGAGCATTGCGTGCTTCGCACGCCAATTTTAGGGTTTTGTGCTATGGGCAACATGTGCGTCCGCTTTAAAATATTAGTGATTATTACGTAGAAAGGTTGAAAAATAAAAAAAAGTAATTTCTACTCATTTAGGCTATAAATATAAAAAATAAAAGGAAATGCGAAATTTACGTAGCAGTGAACGTGTTAAACAATTAAATCCAATACGGCGGAGGTGCAGCAGAGCCTTAGACCGATCGGTGAATTTTACACGACGCCTATACGGAAACGTCGGTCACCGTACAGTAATACGACAATGACTCAGACCTGAGAAAGGCGAACAAGTCCCTCGCATTGTCTGTAAGCTGGTATTAAATAAAGAATTGGACACGATCGGCAACCTTGAGGTATTCCGTAGTCTCCATACTTACGTCTACGTTACTTTACATAAGAGGGACAAATGCGTGCTTCGCACGCCAAACAAATTACATATAAGGTGGAATTATACAGGATATCCCACGAACTCTTTGGTCCTCTTTTGTGGATTTGTTCCTGGGATCGAGACGAACAAAATTCACAACATAAACATACTACGGTGCTTACTTTTTCGTCTATCTGTATATGTTTTTTACAAAATAATTCATATCTAGAGATCGGTTTGACCGATTGAGTTCAAACGTTATACAACGTTATAGCCAAATAATGATCTACTTAAGACAAATAAACTATTAATATCCAATTATGCGTTTCAAAATGGCGGCTGTTTGAAAAGTTCAAACCTGAATCGTTCAAAAATGTCTCTAGATACTATGAATTGTTTGTAAAAAAAACCCCGGATATCTGGAAAACGAAGCTTTTTCGAATCTATGTTTATATGAACAATTTCGCTTTTTTTTTATATCCCTGAAGTTGTGCCAACCTCTCGTGAAACACCTTGTATTTAAACATTTTTTTTAACGTCCTGCTGTGTATTTAAACAAGAATTGCATGGCAATTATCACATTGAAAAACAAAATTTGGAAGTCCGCTCTTTCACCTAAACCACCTACGTCAGTTAAAGGGTTAAAACCCGTCTAATAGTAAATTCTAACAAAAAAAAGCATTTCTGAATTCATCTCGGAACAAACCAATCACGAGTTCCGTTCAGTTAAGTGTCTCATATAACGGCACAAGAACCCGTTCCTACGTAATATAGGTGAAAGATTGTATTCATCTACAGTCTACATCTACGGATATGAGTCATCTGTGGTCGGGCTACTCATGCATGACGTATCTAAACCGCTACGTCGACATTTTGCCCGGACAACTGTATTTCTCTATTAAATGTATTTTACACACTTGGAACATGAACAGCTTTAGAGATCCGTCAAGGAAACCGTTGTACAGTGAATCGCCTAGTACAAGCTAGGTGGTCTAGAGTCGATTCAAAGATTCGATTAATCGACGATCCTGTGACAGTAAGAACCCTCCAAAGGTCACACAATTCCAAGTAATAATTATTCCAGAGAGATGAGTCATAAGCGGTCGAAGTGAAGTGATAAAGTACTTCCGCAATATGATCAAACATAATTCGACCCCAGCTGAATCGCTGACGCGAGTTGAGAGAATTTCCATAATTAAGTTTATATGTTAGTGTTTCAACAAACTAATAGGTAAATTATTCGCGAAGGCGCTGAATATGTGTACGAAATATATTAGTAGAATTTGTTTGCACCTTAGCCTCTAGCTTCGACTCATGCGCTCTTTCGTTCCACTCACAGCGGAAAAACTTGCGGCCTCGGGCTTTGGACTGCTTCGCTTCACTCAACCTCGGATCAGAAGAAGGCCTCGGTAAAATCCCCCACGCGGATCTGAACCGGGTACTTTATGGTATTTTACATGTTGATCGATTTAGGGGGGGGGGGGGGCAAGCGAGCTATTAGGTCGTGTAGAAGAACAAAAAGTGCAGAATAGCATCCTACATTTATTTGTTTATATAAAACTCCAAAAAAGGTTCATTCTAGTACGAAAAATTCAAAAAATAGTTACTTCCTGTCAAAAAACGTGTTTCCGGTTGATGGATTTTATTGGCTAACGAATTCGTCCGATCGACTTAGACAACCAATGTATGTACCAAATTTGGACCAAATCAGACTTAAAATGCGGCCGTTAGAGTGTTAACATGTATATATATATAATTTCTTATGACAAATCAAAACATGTTAATCGGTGCTCATTTACTACTCCATGGGTCACTGCAATAGCTCATCTTTTTTATAGAAATTCGCTAATAAGTGATTTTAGGAATGCGAAACCTCTTGACTGTTTTAAGAGGGCGCTACCCTGTCCGCCATATTGAATATGATTCCCATAAGAGCAATACTACAGAATAAGTCATTTTTCCCCGTTAATTCGTGGAATAAATTTAAAACTTTGGTTTCATTTTGATGTACCTACTGCCATATGCGGATGTTGATTGCTGAATACATTTCCAAAAACCGTTTTATTGTTTTCATAAACATAGGCCTATCATATAAATAGTAAAAAATAGTAAACTTTATTATTTTTTTACTCAGTTGCAAAAAGAGATATCGCAAAAAACCTTAGCAATCAACACCCACAGTCTATTTTACTTTAAGAAAAAAAAAACACCTTTCATTTTTTGACAAAAACAACACAAAAATATGCTTAATAGTGAAGGTATGTTTTGGTTATTTAACATTGAAATTGGTGCCCAACTTCGCCGTTTTGAATGTGGGGAGCCAAGCCTTAAAACCTACATCTATATATATACAGGATGTCACAATAACCTTAGGATCATATTGTATACATTGAAATAAATTATAAATGTTCAGAAACATTTTTTTCGAATTCGGCTTAGTTTAGCCCCTTATTACACTAGGCCGCCAGTTGCGCCACCGGTAAGTCTGTTGGCGACGCGTTCTTATTACACTAAGCCGCCAGACGGCGCAGCCAGTGTAAATAAATTACTTGCCTGTTACTTGTAGAGAAGAATTATTATGTTACTTCTTGGGAATCTGTAGCCTACTTTTATCCGTTATCAAAATTCAACAACTTAAGGGGTTTTAAATATATTCAATCAATTGATTTATAAACACAGCTGTAGGAATTTAAAATAATAAAAAATAAACAAGTTTAGAATGGGTAAAAATTTATTTTTATTTTCATCAATAAATTTCTGTTGAGAAATGAAGATATCAGTAATTAGACTTTATATTATTATTAAATAGAAAGAAAGCTTATTATTATTATTATTAAGAAAGTTTCATTACATCAAGTTCTAACTAAAACTGTGTCACTTTTTATGAAGGCTTTGCTCCATCTGACTATTGTATATGTTTTGGCGATCAAATAAAAAAAACTGTAGCTTAATAACTACATCACCTACAGAAATAAAATGTGTTATACAGAGTGTCCTCGAACTCTCTGGTCCCCTTTTGTGGATTTGTTCCTGGGATCGAGAGAAACACATTTCTCTATAAACATGAGTCTACGGTGCTTACTTTTTCGTCTGTCTCTATGTGTTTTTTACAAAATAATTGATATCTAAAGAACGGATGGACGGATTGAGTTCAAACTTGACATGACGTTATACCCAACAATAATCTATTTTAATTAAAATAAGCTATTATTACCAATTATGCGTTTCAAAAAGGCGACTATTTGAAAACTTCAAACCTTAATTACACCAAAACTGTACATTTTAACAAAAATTGTCACGGTACTTTTTTTGTAGCACTTTTAATTCCCTATTGGATGGTTTAACTATCAAAACAATCGGATGAAGGATAATAGTTAAGTTAAAGATAATAACAGCACACATACATATAATACTATTAGTGGTGGCCGGACTGGTTGCGCCGCCAGGCGGCCTAGTGTACTAAGCTCGGTAAGATACAATGCCCCGCTACGATTCTCGGCCACCAGTGGTTGCCGGCTTGGTCGCGGGGCACGGCAAGCAGTCAGCAGCCAAAATCTGGGGGCGCCACCATCTGCCCTAATGAAATAGGCTCCATAAGAATCAATGCCCCATGACCGGTGTCTTGGCTGGTGGCGCCACCTGGCGGCCTAGTGTAATAGAGGGGTTTAGTCAAAATTAGGAAATCCAATTACCCTTACGGCAATCCCGAGATTGTATAAAGTGACAGTCCCGGTATTTCGGGATTAGGAGATGTTTAAGTTTTAAGGTATTTTGACTGGTACAAGTACTGTTTAGTCAAGAAAATAATAGATTTTCTAAATAAATAACATAATTTATTTATTTATAATAAGTAGTGAACTAAATAAACAATCAAACAAATTACTTGAATAAACAATAATATTAATCGGGTAATGGAAAACACTTAGTAGCGTAGTAAGAGTCTGTAATTATTGTTTACGCGATGGTGATTTCATCATTCCTTATCTTATCCTTTAGTTTATATAAGAAATATAATCATTAAAATATTTCTATTTTACTTAACATTATCTCGATTTGCTAAATGACGTACATTGAGAACAAGAAAAGTAAAAGAAACTGTTGCACTGTATCAATTTTGGGTTTTAAAATTATTTGAATTTATCACCCATCCATGATTTTTAGTGGGTGAAATATTCTACACAAGTTGCGTTGTCTGAGACGACGCATTATGTCTACAAAGCGAGCTGAGACAACACTATAGGTTGTCTGCCACTTCCAGGGATATACACTAAATCACAGCTTGAATAGAAGGTATATAAGTATTTCACTATCTGCATAACTTAGCACCAATAGCTTTTAACACTAATTTGCTTTTTGTCCACCTCGCTAATTTAGCACCTTTATGTTAATGTTCCAGTTTTGTGAATAGCACACTTTCCCCTCCGAATACAGAGTGTTCCGGAAATACGACGTAAAACTTCTTCACAAATTTCTAATTCGACCACGCAACTGAACCGCTGACGTAAAAATGTACAATCTTTTGTTTTGTTTTCCAAAATTTACTTCAGGTCTTTGATTAAAATGTTTTAATTGTAGGCTCTGTACATTTACCATGTTAAAAATCCCTAACTGCATATCCTGCACCCAGTTAGATGTTGTTTGTAGGCCGAAGAAGTTTCTTCTAAAGAACGAAGTAAATACAAACAAAATTGTAAAAAATATACAATTTCTGGAGTTGAGCGAATTTTCAAAGTTCATATGTTTTAGGGTTCATGCAACTATTTGGGCAATTGGTCTACTCACGAAAACGCTGCATAGCTGCCTGCGTGTACGAAATATATTAGTAGAAATTGTTTGCACCTCAGCCTCCAGGGCTACTTCATTTCGCTTATACACCCGATTTCACGTTTACCGTGCAGTACAGAGCGCCCATAAGCTATGTTTCCTTACGACAGTCTCAGCGATAGTAGCCAACTAAAAAACATCAACTCCCATGCTACGCTCGGTCAGTTGACGCAACCAGCACGACAATAAACGTGATGTTCGCTGTAATGGTAGTAGCATATCTATTCTCCCGTAAGACCTGTACTGCACGGTGAACGTGGAATCGAGTGTAGGAGAATACGGCCTCGGATTATGGGACTGCTCCGCTTCGCTCGCAGTGGACAAAACCGCTTCGCGAGCTTGCATCCGTCGGCCTCGGTTCAGAAGCAGCAACCACGTGGATTTGAACAGGGCACTTTTACGGTATTTCACGTTTTGTTCGATTTCGAGGGAACGAGACGGGCTATAAGGTAGTGTGAAAAAACAAAATGTGCAGAATAATCTCCAATAATAATTTTTTACATTTTCAGTTTCATTCCAGTAGCCTACTAATAATCTTTTTTTTTTTCTAACGAACTCGTCCCAGCGACTTAGAAAACCAACCAAATACCAAATTTGGACCAAATCGGACTTAAAATACGGCCGTTAGAGCACGAACACAAATATGTTTTTTTTTTATGTTCTGAGGATTATGATCGGTGCTCACTGACCACTCTCGACCTTAGGTCTCACCATAAGAGTCATTGCAATAGCTCATCTTTCCTATGGACATTCGCTATTGCAAAGCGAGGGTTTTTCCACTGCGAACGGAACCAGCGCGTGAGCCATGGCTGGAGCAACGACCACAGAATATAAATTGGGTCGCCGGAATACTACCCCCCCCCAAACAGGTTCCTACGTCATTTTGACGTCAGATATCGGGGGGGCAGTTTTCCAGTCACGCACACTCAAGTTTCGATATAATTAGAAGAAAAAAAAAACTAGAGGACTAACCTAAACTGTTTAGTCACAGTATGTTGCCGATAACAGTATAATTGTAGGAACCTGCTTGGGGGGGTAGTATTCCAGTCGCGGACACGGCTCCCATATTGGTTAGTTGGCAGATTTCGTGACGTCACGTTTCACCTGGGGGGGTAGTATTCCGCATCCCCTATAAATTCTGTAGTCGATGGGCTGGAGGTTGAGATGCAAACAAATTCTACTAATGTAGTCGTATTTCGTGAGTAGACCAATTTCCCAAATATTGGTTGAAACCTTAAAACATATAAACTTAATTTTGGAAATTCGGTCAACTCACTTCAGCGGTTCAGCTGCGTGATCGAATTATTTTCAAATACAATTAATTTAAACACTTTTTCGTTCTTTAGTTTAAAGGAAAATATATATTTTTGTATGTTTCATGTATTAAGAAAGATTTATTTAAAAATCGAACAAAAAGATGAGCGTGCACTGTACACAATAACGTAAATGAACTAGATCATTTGACCGGCTCATTTTGGTGAACGTACTAAAGACAACAGAATCTTTTAAATATCCCGTTTTTCCTTCTCTATTATTATGTCTGCAAACGGCTCGTAATTTCGCACAATGGTTCTAAGAAAGGACACATTTCCTGATAAACGAAGCGTGACGGAAACGGCCGAGGATATTGGCCTCGGTTCTGCGAAGTGTGACGGGACCTGCAATGCGCAAGCTCTGAGACAATTCACGGCCGAACGGTTGCGATTATTACCGTACGTATTAATCGGTTTTTGTTAGTTCGATTACTTGTACCGTATTACTGTACAGAGTGTAAATTCTCCAAAACGAGCAAACATATTTCGATGATATAATATTTCGGAGGGAGAAAAGAGTCAGGACAGAAATGATTTGAAGACGTGGAGGAAAACTAGAAGGATTGTGTACAGAGAGCTACCGACAAAGGGTCAAGACTAGGACTGTCACGCTGAGGATAGAAATGAATGAATTAAAAAAAATCTGTATTGTCCAATATAATTAAAGATCCCAGATTTTAAAATTATATTGCGATGGCCTCAATAGACATTGAAAATACAAGGCTGCGCAGAATCGACCATGTTTAAAAAATCAAAAAATGTCTGATTTATTGACTACGCAAGCGCCTTCAAGGAATTGAATACACCTACATTGCTCCAGTTAATTGTTCTAGTTAGTGTCGTAATCTACGCCTTGTGTCACAAACAGCTGTGCTTTGCAATCGTCAGCTGATACATTGTTGAGGTTCAATTCACACATTACAGGCTGGTAAATCAGTTATACTAAATCGAACTTTGTGACTTGTCGGCGAAGTTATATAATCTCACAAATATAAAATAATATTCGCCTCGACTAAATGTTGATCGTCTAAAAAATTGTTTCATACAATAAGTTCCCCAAAAATATGTTATCGTAATTTAAATAACATCAAAATGTTAAACGTGATACATCTGTTGTTTTTTACAAGGGTTTCGTCTAGTAGGTCACTCAATGTAAGTCATAAAACATAGTAAGGATGGAACACGCCTGTCACCTTATCACACCAGAAATGTTGGGAAATGGTAGGCAACACTTTGAGTCCAGGCAGTATTTTTGTTTAGAGGTCAATGGTTCTCATTTAGAGCACTTAATCTGAGTGAAAATGAGGTGACTGCTAAAGATTTTACTCATTGTAACACAATTATTAATTAAATTTAAGGAGTTTAAAAAAAATTATCGCTTTGATTGGCCATTATGATGTTGGATATAGTAAACATACAGACCTCCGGTTTGCGTCAATCTTCTTCTTTTGTCAAGACCTTTAAAATGAGAGGTTCACTCAATAGGAGTTCTCATTTAAAATTTTCGACTTATCCCAAAATACCCCATTTTTGAGGGAGGGTTTGAAATTTACGATACAAAAAAAACTTAATTTTTGGTCATGTTGACAATCCCCAAAGCAAATCTCTCCATTTCCATTAGTAAAAAAAATAATAGGGGGTGGGACTTTTAAGACACCTGATATGTGTTCACACTCTAACGGCCGCAGTTTACGCCCGATTCGGTACACACGTTGGTTGTCCAAGTAGTTCGGACCAGTTAGTCACAAAAACCATACCAACAACCGGAAATACTTTTTTTGACAGGAAGTAATAGTTTTTGGCGATTTTTCGTACTAAAATGAAACTTGGAATTTTATGTAAAAATATAAATATAGGAGATTATTCTACATTATTTTTATACGGCCTTAGGTTAGCAACAGACGAGACACCGGTGTACGGGACACTGGTAGCAGTCGGTGTCCGTGATCGGTAGCCGACTCAGACACTGCAGAGACACCGGTGTCTCTGACGTTACAGCTACTTTCTATTTATTTTCGAAACATTCAGAATGTTCATAGTTTCTGTCAGTAGGCTTAGGCGATATAATTTATAAATATACAGAAGACTTCATTGCAGCAATGTTTTTTCAAAGTTTTATTAGAATATTCGTCGCTTGTTAAGTCCCACAAACAAGATCGATTAAGAATAATATTTATAAATGACTAGGTGTCCAAATTTTCTACTGACATTTTTATATTAAATACCAATTAACAATTGTTGTAAATTTGTAAAAAATATAAATGATAGGAATAATTAAAATAAAAAAGTAAATGTGTGCGGTCCTGGGACCCCTATCAGGAACGAAGTTCTTCACGCCTTTTCTTCACTTATTTTACCAGTCTTATTGGCAACATACCCACATAATTTTAATCTTTCAATTGCCGTTTATTATCAGATTGTTTTTTATACAAATATTTACAGTTGTCATACGTTTAATGTTATTATAATAAATGTTATTATATAATGAATTAATTATAACATCAAAGCTAAGATGTTAAACACAGTTAAATGTCCATTAATTGTAGCCTAAATAGGCCTACATTCAATAAACATAAAATGTTTTTTCTTCAGTCTAGGCCTAACCTAAAACTAATGTGTGTATGTTTTAATACATACAATAATTTTAAGTTAGGCCTAGACCTAAAATAATTGTATGTAATATGTTGCCGTTAAGGCAGGTAAAATAATTTAAATATACACACAATAATTTTAGGTTAGGCCTAGCTAGACTGATGAACGAACATTTTATGTTTATTGAATGTATTGACAATTAATAGACATTTAACTGCGTCTAATCATATATTACAATTTTCTTCTGACATTGTTATATATTTTACCAATTAATAATTTTGTAGTGAATTTGTAAAATTTAAATGATAGACCAAATTAAAATGAATATTATAATAATTGAACAATTTAATAAAACTCAAAGTATTAAAAAAAGTAAAACGCAAAAGCTTTCACACGTAAACAATTTACAAATTGTTTAATGGTGGCGCGCTACTAGTGTCTCGTCTGATAGTCACAATTCAAACGAATGCCCTTGCGGAATCCCGTACACCTTCCGGTGTCCCAGATTCTCGCGGGGAGACACCGTAGAGCCACAGAATGTGGTAGCGCGCTACTCAGTGTCTCATCTGTTTACACACATTTAATTGATAGTACATTCAGTGTCCCGTACACTAGTGTACCGTACACCGGTGTCTCGTCTGTTGTTAGCCTTAGGCTCGGTACACACTTGCTGCAAAAGGACGCGGGACGCTGCATCCATTCAATTTGCGTCCTATCGGCGTCCCACGTTTATAAGCCACATCAACTCTTTCATTTGCCACCAACCGAGATGGATCGTACACGAGCACAAATATTAAAAAAGAAAGTTGTTTTTTCATACTTAGTGTACAAGTACAAGTAAATCGGGAAAGTGCAATTAACAATAGGAAGTACTGCATTCATCCATACAACAGCGAGAGGTGCATGAAGGGTGCTTTTAATGTTCATTATGGTTGATGGATCTCAGAGAAGATGATGACAAGTTTTTTTAATTATTTTCGAATGTCAATTCGATCCTTTGACGAATTGGCCGGTCGAATCAGCGACGCATTACAAGGAAAAGAAACCTACATGAGATCTCCCATACCTCCCTTGGAGATGCTGGCAGTGACATTGAGGTTTGTAAAATACTTTAACTTCAGATTTAGAACATATTTATTTATTTTCATTTTTTTTTTTTAATTCACATTGAACCCATCAGTACTTTGCTATAACTCTATGTTAATTTTTAAATAAATAATGTTATATTTAAATGTACAATAATTAAAAGTAAGAAAAGTATAAAATGATTTAAGTTAAAAAGTTTAATGTTTAAAAAAATTAGTTTAAAGTTTAAGTAAAAACTATAAAAAGTTTTAAAAAAAATTCGTCAGTAATAGTATGGACGCAGATAGGACGCGGCTGCAAGTGTGCACTGCTCGATAGCAAGTTGGGTACTGCTAGGTATCGGGGGTAGGGAAAAGTGACGCGCGTCCCACAGAAACCTGCGTCCATCTCGATAGATATCGGAAGAGACGCTAGCGTTATATAGGTATAGGCGTCCCGTGTGTAACGCACCATCAGTTCCTATGTACTTCTTCCTATCCGCGTCCTTTTGCAGCAAGTGTGTATCGCGCCTTATAGCTCGTTAGGTTCCCCAAAAATCTATCAAAACGTAAAACACCGTAAAAGTTCTTGGTTCAAATCCACTAGGAGGATTTTATCGTTGGTCAGCTTCTGTTACGAGGCCGGGATGCAAACCACTGCGAGCGAAGCAAAGCAGTAAAAATCCGAGCCGCAAGGTCGACTTTTTGCTGCGAGCGGAACGAAGAAGTGCTTTGGCCGGGGTTGGAGGCTGAATTACAAACAAATTCTACCAATATATTTCGTACACACAGGCAGCTATTCAACGTCTTCGTGAGTAGACCAATTCCCTAAGTAGTTGTTTGAAACGCTAAAATCATATATACTGTATTTAGTTTTTGAAATTCGCCCAACTCACGTCAGCTGTTCAGTCGAATTATTTATATTTCTCCGATGTATTATAATTACTCTGTAGGACAGACTACGTAATTCATCCAGCCTTGGCATTTGGCTCGCTACGCTCGGTGATGTAACGTCACGGCCCCTCAATCACTGCATAACTAAATAAAGATGTATTGATGGTAATTAAGGAACCTTCACGCTATACTACTCCGGATATCCTATGTTTACACATGTCGTTGGGTCCATTGTTTACCTCAACTGAGGATGTTGGGTACAGTATTGTTTGTTTATATGACGTCATTATCACCTGCACATAAATCAAATTGTTAAAGAAGCAAGTCAGACCGATGCAACGGATTGAACTGTCTTTGAGGTTTAAAACCAACAATGCAAAATCTCTAAATCCATGAAAAAGGGACTCAATATCTAGAGTATTATACCATTTTAAAGATCATAAAGATGTTATCATAAAAGTTTAAAACCAACAATAAAAAATCTCTGAAACCATGAAAAAGTGAGTCAATATCTAGAGTGTTATACCATTTTAAAGATCATAAAGATGTTGTCATAAAAGTTTAAAACCAACAATATTTAAAAATTCTCTGAAACCATGAAAAAGTGAGCCAATATCTAGAGTATTATTATAGGTACCACTTTAAAGAGCATAAAGATTATTTTCATAAAAGTTTAAAACCAACAATAAACAATCTGTAAAACCACCAAAACGTTAGCCAATATCCACAATACTACCATTTTAAAGATCATAAAGATGGATATAACGAACACACACACATAAGATTTAGTAAATTCTACAAAATTTTATTGAATCATGCCGACAATGGTTTCGCCACTAGTAGCATTTACAAGGCAGTTTAACACAAAGGAATATCCTTATATATAATTCTGTAAGCAAAATTTTAGATTCAAAATTGTGGGAATTTGGTAAATTGGAGGATGATGGGAGGGGTATCAAATTAAAGGTATCGATTCAAGGAACGAGGGAAAAATATAAGTTTTTTCTAAAATTAAAAACTAATGGGTTTTTGAGATCCCCGAAAAACGAAAAATCCCCATAAGAAATACATGAGAATTTAAAAGCATACAACAGCTGTTCTGCAGTTTACATTAAAACATTAAATAAATAAATTAAAAACATAAAACAGCTGTTCTGTAAAATAATATGACAGTTAAAGTAAATTATATTTTTAAATAAAATCTGCTACTTATTAACCTATAAAAGGTACACGTTGACACACACATAGAGAAACCTTATAAGTGTGATTTTTGGAAGGTTGTATGGCTGTTCTATTAACTCTTCATACATTTATACTAATATCATAAACAAATAAAGTTTGTTTGTTTGTATGTAGGGGGTAATCTCTGGCACTACTGAACCGATTGAAAAAATAGTTTTACTGATAAGAAGCTACACTTTACCTGAGTAACATAGGCTATAATTCATTTCGATAAAACCTTTTTTTATTTCAATATTTGAAAATTTAGTCGGAAAAAAATCTTAGGTTAGGCCTAGAATGATAAACCAACACATGTATTTACGTTTATTACCATAACAATAAATTGAATAAAAGAACAGATAATATATAGCTGTTTGTTCCAATATTTCCATTAACAGCTGATTTCAAAATTTGAAGCAATTATTTTTGTATTTCTAGATTTTAGGTTAGGGTTTTAAAGTGTAGACCTGAGCCTTGCTGGTTCTTTTAACCATTATTATAACTGCTGTTATGAAATATAAGAAATAATTTCATTTGAACATTTATCATTATTTATTATCTTAATTTTGAGGTTATTATTATCAATCATATAACTTTATTATAAATAAAACACAACATTTGTTTTTAGAAGGTTCCATTGGGGGTTGGCGTGCGGAGCACGCAGGGGTCTCCCCTAGTTTAATCTATATTTTCCTTAGTCTGTGTCATTTAGCATTTACCTTGAAAATGCTGTCACTGGCGAAATCATTGTCGGTAAGACTCAATCAAATTTTGTAGAATTTACTAAATATTATGCATGGTTGTTTTCCTTAAAATGGAGTAAAAAGTAATTTCGTTCCGAAGTATAATAAATCCTATATAAAATGCATATGTTTTACAGCTGTGGACCAGGAGAAAATTTCGTAGCCTACTCATCCCGATGCAAAGATAGATGACTAGCATCTGCTTTAAGAATAAGGTTATGCTTGGAGCAAATTCTGGATATATAATGGTATTTTAAGTTTTGCTCGATTTTGGGGGAACCAAACCGCCTATAAGGTTATTTAAAATAAAATATGCAGAATAATCTCCCACATTTATTTTTTTTAAATAAAACCACAAAAAGTTTCATTCTAGTATGTAAAATCTAAAAAATGACTTCCTGTCGAAATATGTGCTTCCGGTTGGTGGATTTTTTTGGTTATACCGAACTAGTCCGAGCGACTTAAACAACCAACGTGTGCACCAAATTTGGACCAAATCGGACGTAAAATGCGGCCATTAGAGTGCGAACACATAAATACATTTTTAATAACACCCAAAAACGTATTCTGGATGCCATGATCGGTGCACTTTGACCACTCCCCAAACCTTAGGTTTTACCATAAGAGTCACTTTCCTATGGAAATTCCCAATAGCGTAACAAAGAACAGATAACATTTTAAAAAAATATAATTTTTCAACGACTTCTAACCTCAAAACAAAGTCATATAGCCTGCATTAGTTCTACAAAACATTTAACTTAATATTTGAAGTTATATTTCTGCTCACGTTTATCAAATTAATAATCTGTACGTGATTTTCTACGGAATCTTGCTAGTTAACAAATACAATTACGTAAAATTAAACTGATACTAGTTGACACAGCAGAAGGTTATCTAACCACTTGATTTAGCCGGAGAAAGTAATGGCTTTTGTCAAAGCTTGGTCAGTTGCCACGGTAACCGATAATGTACGTGTTAAATAGTCATACATTAAACCGTTACACAATCACACTATATTGAAAGTATCGACTTGTACAATGGCGTAAACATATCGAGTGCCAACCCATCGTAACAAACTTTTGAGTGTAGACTCGGCGAATATATTATTCTAAACATGCAAATATTACTTTTAAAAACTTTTACCTTACTCCACCAGACACTACCAGCAACGCATTCTACCGGATGTTATTGTAAACTCACCTAGAACAAAAAACCAACACATTTTAACAGGGATATGGTTCGAAAATCGTAAATTGAATTGGGGAGAGGGGGAAATAATTCGATCACGCAGCTGAACCGCTGACGTGGTTGAGCGAATTTTCAAAATTAAGTTTATTCTAGTGTTCTTGGCAATGCTTCGCCCTTGCTTGATTTTAGTATATAAATATATATTTAGAAAAACAATTAAATTACTAACCACTTTCATGTAATTTCTGTGGTTTATAAGATCCCAATTTCCTAACAATGGTAATGTTGTCTTTTTCTTCTTCTTGAAATTTGTTTTTTAAGTAATAATGTCACTAAATCTATACATTAAATATTTAGTGAACTGAAAACAAACATTATAAAAAATAAACGGTACCAGGAACTGGCACATACTTTCTCACAAACACATTTAAATTACTAAACAGATTCACTGTGACTTGTAGGGTGGGGTAGGAGAGTTTTTTATTAAAGTTGGAGATTAACTAATAAATATTATTATTATTATCTAGAGAGAAAACTATTCGATCGATTTCAAAAAAATTTGCACCAAACTCCTCAATTAGGTCTTTATGCACGTAAAAAGGTTTTGAAATTTTTTTAAAACAACCCGCTTTATGGCCAAAAAACCCCCAAAAATCAGTTATTATTATTATTATTATTAGCTAAACGAGAATTTTTAGAAAGATGCGGGTTTTTGTATATGGTAGGGCACATTAAAGGCTACAAATAAGCCAAATTTTAACAAAATCGTTAGAGCCGTTTTTTTATAAAAAATAATAACTGATTTTTTGGGGTTTTTTTGGCCAAAAAGGGTGTTGTTTTTCAAAAATTGTCCAACCCTTTTTTCGTGCATCTATACAGGCCTACTGGACATGTCTGGTGCAAATTTGGTTGAAATCGATCGAATAGTTTTCTCTCTAGCTTTGTATACTTTTATTAAAGTTGGAGATTAACTAATAAATATTATTATTATTATCTAGAGAGAAAACTATTCGATCGATTTCGAACAAATTTGCACCAAACACGTCAATTAGGTCTTTATAGATGCACGTAAAAAGGTTTTGAATTTTTTTGAAAAACAACCCCCTTTATGGCCAAAAAAACCCAAAAAATCATTTATTATTATTATTATTAGCTAAACGAGAATTTTTAGAAAGATGCGGGTTTTTGTACATGGTAGGTCACATTAATGGCTACAAATAAGTCAAATTTTATCAAAATCGTTAGAGCCGTTTTTTTATAAAAAAAATAATAACTGATTTTTTGGGGTTTTTTTGGCCAAAAAGGGGGTTGTTTTTCAAAATTGTTCAAAACCCTTTTTCGTGCATCTATAAAGGCGTACTGGACATGTCTGGTGCAAATTTGGTTGAAATCGATCGAATAGTTTTTTCTCTAGCTTTGTATACATACAGACATACATACAGACAGACATTTTGTAAACACCACTTTTTTGGACTCAGGGGGTCCCAAAACGGATATTTCCACAAAAATCTCAACATCGATTTTTTTTGCGATCACTATACTTTCTCTATACTATAGTACAGTGAGAAAGTAATAAAAATTTAAATAACACAGTTGTAGGTCTTATATATAAATATTTAGATTCTTAGACAACAGAACTGTTTATTTAAGTGAGATTAATTAAGATAAAACACATGCGACATACACTCAATAAAATATTTCTTCCATAAGATATAAACGGAAAGTTTGATGCCTAAGGGGGCCCTAGTGCTTGAAGACAAAACAAATGACTTTGGAATATCTTGAGAAAAATCCCTTTAATTTGACATATCAATCGTCAAAATAGGCCTAGAAATAAAAGCGTGAGTTGACAAAAAATTCCTGAGTGAAATAAGAAGCAAGATATTTTTAGGGCTTCAACCAACTATTTGGGAAACTGATCTACTCGCGAAGCTAGACTAGCTGCCTGCGTGTACGAAATATTATTAGTAGATTTTTTTGCATCCCAGCCTCCATCCGCGGCCCACGAGCTGCTTCGTTCTGCTCGCAGCGGAAAATTCGATTTGCGAATTTGGATTATCGACTGCGCTTTGTAAGTTTGCAACCCGACCTCAGGGCCACGACGGTAAAATCTTCCACGAGTATTTGAACCCGGTACTGTTATAATATTTTACGTTTTCATCGATTTCGTTAAGATCGTGTAACAAAAAATGTGCAGAATAATAGTCACACAATCCTTTTAGATAAACACCAAAAAGATTCCATTCTTGTTCAAAAAATCTCAAAAATGTTTTATTTGGATATCAAAAAGCGATGTTCTAGTCGCGCTCGAGCGTCTTACCAATGCAACATCATAGGCCAGCCTTCTCAAGACTCACTGCTATTGCACACCCTCAACACAGGACGTTCGGTCTGTATTACAGCTGTTCCAAATAACATCGTGTGAATGAACCTTTTATTTTACTAGGCACTCGAACGGTTACACTTTAAACAAATGCAGATACAACTGAACTGAATCACAGATAAAAGAACAACTAGTTTCATTTATCTGTGACTGAATACACTATGTCCGTTCCCACAGCCTGGGCAGTTCGATGATCAGTGACGGGTAATGAGATTAGGAATGGTTCCGTGGGAGTATGACTGTGGCTGTCTGTACTGACACACTGCGCGTGCATACTAGGTTTTTTTAAATATCCTTTTTTAAATAATATTAGTTTTAATAAAGTCATTGTTTCTTCATTGCATTCAGGGAGACATTATTAGCTAATTTCCTTAGGAAATATTGGATAATGCAGTGACTCTTATGGTGAGACCTAAGGTCTGGAGTGGCTAATGAGCACCGATCATGGTCCCCAGAACACTTTTTAGAGTGTCATTAAACATGTTATAAACAATATGTACCAAGTGTCTTAAAAGTCCCCCTATTATTTTTTTATTAATGGAAACAGACAGGGGGATTGTTAACATGAACAAAAATTTTTTTTTTGGCGTATCGTAAATTTCAACCCCTCCCCCAAAAATGGGGTATTTTGGGGGTAAGTCGAAAATTTTAAATGAGAACCCCTATTGAGTGACACCTCATTTTAAAGGAAAGGTCTTGATAAAAGAAGAATATTGGCGCAAACCGGAGGTCTGTATGCTGACTCTATCCAACATAATGGCCAATCAAAGTTATAACTTTGCCCCATTTAAATAACATTGACATGTTAAAGATGATACGTCTATTATTTTTTGCAAGGATTTCATCCAGTAGGTCACTCAATCTAAGTTATAAAAAAAGTTAAGCTAAGCCCTCTATAATTCCCAGGTACTGGACTTTAGGAGTCGACAAACATGCACAGGAACAAAGCATTTGCAAGGTTCTATCAACCGAAAGTCCAGTTATAAAATTTAGTATTATTAAAATTGTTTGGCTAACAAACTCTTCCGAGCCACTTAGAAAACTAACGTCTGTACCAAATTTGAACCAAATCAGACGTAAAATGCGGCCGTTTGAGTGCGAACACATATATACATACATGTAAATAATGTTTAATGACATCCCAAAATGTGTTCTGCGTAGCATAATCGGTGCTCATTTACTACTCCCGACCTTAGGTCTCACCGTAGAGTCACTGCACTAGCTCACCTTTCTCATGGAAATTCGCTAACAAGATTGCAAAAACAATAATTAATTATTGTCGCACTAAATCGGATTCTTGATAAAATCTTAATAATGGAAGGGAAGATTGTGACGTCACAATCCCCTTGCTTTATCATTTTATTCAGATTTCTTGAAGTGGAAACGAGAACGCTTTTATTTACCGACCGTCGTCTTGAACACTAAATGAATAAAATATATTTTCTCGTATTTACAGACGAAGCTTTCTCAGTGGTTTTAGAAATACAAACGTAGCGCTGTCAATCTTTGGCAGGAATGTGTTTAATGGCACTTTTCCTACCTTGAAAAGAATCAAATTAAAATGAATAAAGCATTAAGGCTCGGCAGACCCAACCACCATCTTGAATTTCAACTCCCATAAGAGCAATGTTAAACGGGTAATACGATTACTGGAGTAATAATGATATTAAGTTTAGAAGAAAAATTCGCTTTGCACCTCGATCTTGCGGCTTTGGGTTATGAGCTTCGTCTTGCTCGCAGCGTAAAAATTAGGACAGTTAATATTTTTTAGTTTTTAACTAAATTTGTTCTTTGACTTCAAAGTTTGCGATTTGTTTCCTCATTCAATAATGCAAATATCAAAAATGTAAAAAGATCATCACATTCGAAGTTTATAATTACCTTTAACAAAAAAGTAATTTCAATAATTTTTGACGAAAAATCCGCGTTATTGTGGAAGCATGTACGCGCCGAATTTGTCTTCCTTACTCGAGTGTTTAGCCTGCACTCTGATAGTTATCACATCAACTTGTTGCTCGCGGAGGAATACAATAAAAATAATATATTCGTTAATGTTCAATTATGTGAGACAAAGCTGTGTTGAATAACACCATACCATACCATACATTGTTACGCATGCACATTTCAGTACGTTTATAGTCAGGGTTACGTCTGTAACCCTCACTTTTTCCGCATTCATGAAGATGCTCTATATTTGCTAGCGGAAGAAAGAAAAACTAGCAAACTCAATGCTAGTAGTGTACAGCTCTGCCACTAGGGAGAGCTGCGGTCAACTTAGAAATATTTGATCACTCCTGCCGAGTCAATGCTGCCGCACACCGAATGCTGTACTACACAAAGTGTCCATTTTAACTGGGCCACCATTGGGATCTCCAAAATTATAAGATGTACAGCAAACTTTAAATGGGAACATTATCTACTTTTTAGTGACCATTAAAACCCTGGAACTGTTAAACTGCACAATTGTGCAGTTTTCCTTGTGCAGTTTTCCACGCATAAAACACTGAACTTCGCCGTGCGTGACATCTCAACTTGTATTGAATATTTCACCCACTAAAAATCATCCAATCGCAATAATTCAGAAACCGTTAGAAAGTAAATGATCTATGCTTTAACCTTTTTATTTACAAGTTTTTTCTAAAACGTATATTTACATACGTAATCATCGTTGCAGTTTTTGAGTTTTCTAAAAGCCAATGTCGCGCGAATTTTAATGCGCCGAAACTACCTTTAATTCCAGTTTTTATGTCTCTCAATACAGCCCGCCCGGTATTTTTCTGAGTTATATCTGTATACTGAAGGATTCATCACACTGTTACCTATCTGAAACTTCCATCCAATCAAAAATCGGAAAATAGTTCAGAAGTTGTGGCGCGTTTTGTAGACCCTTGCAATTGGTCAGATTTCAACCAATAAAACAGCACATTTTGCGTTCGAGATAACTCTTATAATTCGAATTATTTCAATAGACTTTTTTATATCTATTTATAGACCAAAGTTCAATCTTTCGTTTGGTATAAAGCAAACTAAAATTGACTGGTTAGGTGTTATTCAAACAGCAGTTGAAATTTCATATTTGCGCAGAATTCATACTACCGCTTGAGATTGCAAAACAAAGCCGTTTCCATTGTCTTCAACGGTCATATTTTGAATTTTCTTTGTCCGCACGAGATTTCGTTTGTTTCATCTCACTTTTGTAATTCAATTGATTTTAAGTAAAACACTTTTATGATATGGTAATATACAAGTATACAGTTCAATTCTTTGATTTATTCTCTACACTTTGTTATAATAATATTTCATTTTTGGGCAAAGCATATATTAGTAAATTACGTTACAACTAGGCCCAGTTTTGTTAACAATCGTGTATTTGGAACATAAAAACTGGTGTTTTCAAAATAAGAAATTTGAAATAGATAAATGTTTTTATACAGTTATATTTAGAACTAAATTACGAAACTTTTTTAAACTTACGAAAAAATTACAAAAAATGTTTACTACTTGTTATGTACGCCTAAAGTTTAAACTTTTCTTCCGTTACTGAACATTTTTTGTTTCATGAGCTAATAACTTTTACAATTTTACATGAATAATTTTTTTACTGGCATATATGAATTCTTTGAACCTTTATCTAAAAAAAAGCTATGGAACACTTTTGGATTGGGGTTCATTTACTATTTTTGGCGAATTTTTGAAAAAATGCTTGCAAAACGCAAAAAACGGAACTTTGTTGAAAAAAACTAACATGGACAGTTGCAGCGTTAAAAATATGAATTTGAAATTTAAAAAATGTATCGCCATTTTCCAATATGGCGGACAAATTTTGAATTTCTTGTGGAACACCCTGATGATTTCGAGTTTTATAAGCTATTTGAGAAAAAATACTTTTTTGTTCATGGTGTTTTTTTTTTTAAACGACTAATCGTTTAAAAGTTAGAGGGGTACAAAGTTTTTAATTTATTTAGATTCGTAGTAATGTTAATAAAATAAACAATTTTACAATCATTATTTATTTCATAAACAGGCATAGGCCTACAGTAAATAAATATTAAACACTTTTATCAAGAGAAAAAAATATGAAATGAATGAACTTTATAACATTTTGATAGCAACTAAACAATATACAGTGAGTCCCGTAAGTGAAGTGAAAAACTTCGGGAAATGGTTCTATGGGTGAAAATAAAGAGAAAATCAAGAATATTTTTTCCTAGCTTCGATTTCCAGATATCCGCCATTTTGTTTTTTTTACAAAACAATTCATATCTAAAGAAATGTTTGACTGAGTTCAAACTTGGCATGAAGTTGAACCTAACAATGATCTATTTTAAGAAAAATAAACGATTATATCCAATCATGCGTTTCAAAATGGCGGCTGTTTGAAAAATTTCAAACCTACATTACCCAAAAACCGTACATTTTAACAAACGCATATTAGTAAAACTATTTTTTCAATCGTTCAGTAGTTCTAGAGATTACCCCCTACATACAAGCAAACAAACAAATTTTACCTTTTTATAATAGGCCTATTAGTACTGTATAACTTATCCGGTAGGGAATCAAAACGGCAAAAAAAGGTATATTGAATTTTTTTGTTAAAATGCACGGTTTTGGGGTAATTTAGGTTTGAAATTTTCAAACAGCCGCCATTTTGAAACTCATAATCGCTTATTTTTCTTAAACTCAAGAATTCTAGTTGAACTCAATCGGTCAAACGTTCTCTAGATATGAATTATTTTGGGAAAAAAACAATAAGGCGGATAACTGGAAAACTTAGCGTTTTTGGGGGAAAAATATTCTTGATTTTCTCTTTATTTCGAACCATAGAACCATTTCCCGAAGTTTGTCACTTTACTTACAGGACACTCTGTATAGCACAGTTGGATCTCTGGCGGTATCGTTCCACCTTATCATTTACTATTTATCAACAACACAACATGTCATACACATTATCTAACCAATCTCCCCCTAGTTAATTATAAACTCATACAAGAGGGAAGATCAATACTGCGTGCACACGCTTTCAGGCTATGCTGCACCTCCAGCAATGAGGATCTCTTATCAATAAGACAAAAATGTTTAAGTTGTTTGTAGGCATTCTCATTTCAGTGAGCACATGCATTTGGTCACATGACTAGTATACCGCGTATTGGCCTGCGGATTTTATAAGTTACCGCAACCGACATCCACTCACAGAGGACCAGCTTTATAACTACTATAACCGAATTTCGATATGAAAGATGAGTTTTTGAAGTGACTCTTATGGTGAGCACCGATCATAGCGCCCAGAACACGTTTCGGGATGACATTAAAAATTGTGTATACATATGTGTATTTATGTATGGTCGCATACTAATGGCCGCATTGTAGGCTACGTCCGATTTGGTCTAAATGTGGTACACACGTTTTCTAAGTCGATCGAACGTGTTCGTTAGGCAAAAAATCCAACAACCGGAAGCAAGTTTTTTGACAGAAAGTAACAATTTCTTGAAATTTTTAGTACTAGAATAAAATTTGTTTGCGGATTTATCTAAACAAATAAATATAGGATATTATTTTGCACACTTTCTTTTTTTACAAGACCTTATAGCCCATCTGGTTTCCCAAAAATCGATCAAAACGTAAAATACCATAAAAGTACCAGGTTAAATCTTCATGGGGATTTTACCTTGGGGGCTTCTTCAGATCTGAGTACAACGGCCTGGATGCAAACTCGTTTTGTGCGAGCGAAACGAAGCAGTCCATAATCCGAGGCCGCAAAGTCGAGGTGCAAACTTGCAAAACGTAGTCCATATACGAGGACGCAAGAGCGAGTGAGCCGAGGTTTAAACAAATTCTACTAAAATATATTTCGTTAACTCAGTCAGCTATTCATCGTCTTCAAGAGTAGATCAATTTCCTTAATAATTAGTTAAAACCCTAATACAAATCGGGTTAATTTACATATACACTTAATTTTGGAAATTAGTTCAACTCACGTCAGCAGTGAGTTGGAATTAATTATTCTTTCATTCTTATTTATAACTAGCTGTGTCCGCCTCATTATCTACGCATCCTTCCAAAATTGTACCCGCCTTCACCGTGCCACCCGTCTTCACCCGGTGTGTTTCAAAAACGCGTTCTTGGCGATCATCGTGAGTACGCAACACAATGTCACGTCTATTGAATTCCTTATCAACTAAGACCACTTCAACTTTATCTGCTACAGGTGGCATTGTACCTTCCACGGTGTCCTGCTACAATTTTGTCCCGATGACTTCCAGGCGCGTTTATGCAATGTTGATACACACCGTCAGTTTGGATTTTGCATACACAGCGCCGTTAGTTACAACATATGCGAGAGAGACGCACTTTAAAATTGACAAATATTATTTATTTGTAAACCGATTTAAATGAAACAAACACTAAACGTTATCCCAAGCTTACCTCAATACATCACTGAAAACCACATCCAAATTTGTTCAGCCGTTGGTTGCGGAGATTAGTGAGCACATGAGCAAATGGACAAAAAGTCTGTTTACGACTTTATTATATATAGATTGCCAGGGACGTTGCTAAAACCAATTATTGGGGGGTAAAATCTAAAATTTCCCAACAATTTTGACCATATTTCCCAACTTCTGTTGTGGGAGTTCCAACGCGCAGAACGGGGCTCTGGGTTATGTTGTGGAATAAATCCCAGTAGAGATGGAATCCTGGAGACTCAAACTCGGAATTTAAAAAAAAATTACTTCTCTAAGTATGGGTTTTTAACAGTGCACGTGATATATTGAATGCTTTAAGAGTTATACATTTTTTACAAGAATTTCGACATGTCCATCACATTATTGAAAAAATCTTAATACTTTTCCTCGCAATTTTCTTCTCCTCAATACTTCCCACAATTAACGCAAACTTAAAAATTTCCTCATTTTTGGGAAAACCCCCAAAATCTGGTAACACTGGCTCAGGAGGCCTGGTGCAGTGAATGGCATGGTGAGTCAGTATTGCCACACAATAACAAGGGTTGGAACTAAATTTCCCAGAACATCGTTTAAAAGAAGACAATTCATTTATTTGGTACAGAAATATTTCGATTTGCCCAACATTTTTATATTTTGATTGGTAATTAATTATAACATGCTTGTTGTTATTTGTGAATGTTGGTACAGTAATAAAGAACAAAAACAAAAGTTTTTTGCGAAATTTAATC
>JAGFPH010000384.1:301811-382951 GCA_018207615.1 Philaenus spumarius | reverse complement strand
CACACAGATTGACTTTGCTTTCTCTTTCGGAGGTCTCTTGGATTTGTTAGTGTGTTTTGAGAGCAGCTTATCAATTGCAGAGGTTTTGTATCGGTTTTTGTGGCAATACATTCAACTCTTCCTGGTAATCGCGTGGTTCTATAGGTATAGGGATGAGTCTATGGAGCATGCTGTTGTAAGCTGCTATTTTTTAAGATGGTGGATGGTAGGCATCAGAATGAATGGTGATATCGATTGTGTTTTTCCCCCTGTAAATATTGAATTTTAATGTACCTGATGTTTTGTTATTGTAATTCCAGAAAATGTATGTTGTTATTATTTTCGATTTCAAGTGTAAATTGTAGCCTACATATTGTATCTTTATATATTTATGTCTTGTATCTTTAAGTAGTTGTTAGCGAATATCCTTAGAAAAGATGAGCTATTGGCGGTGACCCTTATGGTGAGACCTAAGGTCGGGAGTAATAAGTGAGCACCGATCATCGTCCCCAGAAAACGTTTTGGGGTGTCATTAAAAATTGTATATGTGTTCGCACTCTACCGGCCGCATTTTAAGAAAAATTTGGTAAACATGTTGCTTGTCTAAGTTGCTCGGACGAGTTAGCCAACAAAATCCAACAACCGGGAGCACGTTTTTTGACCAGAACTAACTACTTTTTTAGATTTTTCGTAGTAGAATGAAACTTTCTTAGGGTTTTATGTAAAAGACAGTAGCTTATTACACTGCATGAGCTTATAGCTAGCCTTGTTCCTCCAAAAACGATCAAAACGTAAAATACGATAACAGTACCCGATCCAAATCCACGTGGGAATTTTACCGTGGCGGCATCTTCTGATCCGTGGCCGCCAGGTCGAGGTGCGGAGTTTGTCCGCTGCGATTGGAACGAGAAACAAACACAAGATTCTTAGGTGCAAACCAATTCTAATACATTACGTACATATAGGCAGCTATTCAGCGCCTTCATGAGTAGACCAACTTACCAAAAATAGATGGTCGAAACCCTAAAACATTTAGGCCTAAATTTAATTTTCTAAATTCACTAAACTTACGTCAGCGGTCTAGCTGCGTGATGGAATTATTTAGGTTTTCGATTCGTTTTGAGGTGCCGTCAAAAACATATGATTGAGGTGTCGTCAACATAATCTTGTGTAACATATGATTTTATTGCAAAATCCTTTCACACTGGATAACAAGTATTTATTTTCATAGTGTTTCAACTAGTGGCGAATTCTGAATGTGTATTGGAATTTTAAAACAAATCTTTAAAGCATTTGACAAGCCATATATGTCGTGCATGTCATTCAACCCATTGCAGCAACTGCAGCTCGCCTAACAAGTCCCATGTGCGGCACAGATGCACTCTTCCAGACTAAACAAGTTTTTACCTCGTACAGTCGGTTTTTTCTTTCTAAACTGGAAACCATTACGTCTCCAACTCCAGAAGCGTTTACTACAAACAAATTCAACGTTTTCCACGAGTACAACCACTGGAAATTGACTCTGTACGACTCATACGCTACGTACCGCCAACCGTCCAGAAAATGATACAAACACTTCAAAACTCGATACAACCACGGCTAAATTAATACACGGTAAATAAATTATACATTGGTGGTGTAAGGAGGTGACGGCTCCCAAACGTAGTATACGGTATACGGACGAGTCCGGGTTCTCAGATGATCATAAACACATATGACAGGGAACGGCGATAAAGTAGGCTATAGTTTGGTCAATGACAAGACTAAGTAGCCCAGGGCAAATCTTCTCTCACGTTAGGAAAATGTTTCTCATTAGATTCTTTTGCGCAAACTTACACAAAAAGAGCCCGTTATAACGTATCCACATATCCAGGCGGCAACGCAATTTTTTAAATATGTGTCCAGGTTGTTTGGGATATTTTAAACGAAAAGGTCTCTAAATTGCTATCAATTATTTTACGCCTGAAAAAGCGCGTAAAAGACCATTTTCAACGTTCAAAAACGATATCAAAAATTACAATTGTTCACACATCCCTTATTGGGAATTATTTGAAAAGGTTCTTTTGCAGTAGGATAGTTTGGCTGCATCTGCGTGCGACTTTCATAGTTATCAACTTGGCCATCTAAATATAGAAACTGAAAGTCGCAGTGACGAACATTGTTTTGATTCACATTAAATAATGTTATTGTAACCTACCTGAATAATTCGATCACTCTCCTGAACCACTGACGTAGGTTTAGCGAATTTCCAAAATTAAATTTATATGTTTTAGGGTTTCAACCAAATAATTGGGAAATTGACCTAATCACGAAGGCGTTGAATAGGTTTGTAGAATTTGTTTGTACCTCCAGGGACCGACTCAAGCGCTTCTTCGTTCTGCTCGCAGCGGTAAACTCGCTTTGTTTCGCTTAGTAAATGAGCACTGATCATCGTCCCCGGAATGTGTACGAAATATATTAGTAGAATTTGTTTGCATTTAAGCCGCTTTGGTTTTGCGAGTTTGCACTTAGACCTTGCGACCTCGGGCTATGAACTGCTTCGCTTAGCTCGGAGCGTACAAACTCAACCGTCGACCTCAGATCAGAAGATGCCCCACGGTAAAACCCCCACGTGGATTGATCTGGGTACTTCTTGGTATTCTACGTTTTGATCGATTCGGGAGAATAAAGCGAGCTATTCCTGTAAAAAAACGAAATATGCAGAATAATCTCCTATGTGTAGCCTACTTTTTTAAATAAAACCTTTCAAAATATCAAACAAATTATTACTTCCTATCAAAAAAACTGTTTTAAATCAGACTTAAAAATGTGTTAGAGTGCCAAAACATGGGTATACACAATTTCTAATGACACTGGAATCTTTCCTGTCGAGGATTTTACCGTTAGGGCATCTTCTAATCCAAGGCCGACGACTGAATTTGTTCGCTGCCGAGCAAACCGAATCAGTCCATAACCCGAGGTGCAAGGTCGAGATCGAGGGCTATTCAGCGCCTTCTTGAGTAAACCAATTTCCCAAATTGTTATTTGAAACAATACTAGCCTATTAATTTAATTTTGGAAATTCCCAAAACTTACGACAGCGGTTCAGCTGCGTGGTCGGATTAGTTTACCTTATGTCTATCTAAATATCTGATTTTGCCCAGTGTGCGTCGCGTAGGTTTGGCCGATACGGGTCTAGTTAGGAGGACGCTTGGAGAGATAACATGGCAACTGTCACCGAGTGTCTTGAACGTGTATTTATTTATAGTTCTTGTTGTAATGTTGTAGACAAGGAAACAACTACAACACTCCAGTCCGCTCCAGCTGTGCCCTATCCCTATTGTTATTTACACGAAGCTTATTCTAAAACTGGGCAAAGTGCCAACTGTGATTAACATACAACCCAACTTCTTGTTTGAATTCTCCTACTAGTAGGCCTACGGGATAGCAAATGAACCTTTCGGAAAGAAGTCAATTTGTGGACTGAAACGGTTTTCATACTGTGCTAATTTGTGCACAATACCGTCATTTTCTGAACAATTAAGTAAAAGCCAACACATAAAACAGGAGAATACAAACAAGTTCGGAATTCGTCACTGCTAATCTAGCTCAGTTTTTGGGGAGCCTGAGAGGTCCAGCTAGGATTAATTGGGGTTAAAAGATTTTTTCTAGGATTGTTCTAAAGGTACTGTAAAAGTTGTCTGAAACTAAGATTGTGACTTTGAAACCCTTGGGGATAACTTTCGGTAGCCTAAGCGGAAAGCCACGGAATTTTGTCGCTTTTTCGGGTTTTTCAAATAACTCAAAAACTACACCTCTTACAGAAGATTTAACTCTTACCAAAGTTCAATTAGACACAATTCCCTACAAAATGCATTGGTCAAACTTAATTTTACATTGCTTAACCCTTTGTTACAAAACTTTGAAGTTTGATGAAATTTTCAAAAAAACCTTAACTGCAGGTGTAAAGCAAAATGTAAAAAAATAAATTCTTTCGCGTAATTTTTATTTCACCATGTTTTAGGGGAGGTTTTACCCCTCAAATAGGGTGAAAATAATTCCCGTAAAAAATGTAAAAAATATATATCTGATTTATTGAAGTAGGAGATTAACTAATAATAATAATTATTATTATCTAGCGAGAAAACTATTCGATCGATTTTGGGGTTTTTTGCAAAAAAAAATCAAACCCGTTTTTTGTGCATCTAGGCCTATACAGGCATACTTGACATGTCTGGTGCAAATTTGTTTGAAATCAATCGAATTGTTTTCGCTCTAGCTTTGTATACATACAGACATACATAACTTACAGACAGACATTTTGTAAAAACCACTTTTTTGGACTCAGGGGGTCCCAAAACGGATATTTCCACAAAAATCTCAACATCGATTTTTTTGCGATCACTATACTTTCTCTATACTATAATATAGTGAGAAAGTAAAAATCAAACCTAATCTATAATAATAAATAAGAATGAAAATATTTCAGAAAACGCATATGAAATCTACTTAGCCTATATAAAGCTAGACGTGTTCACTGATTCATTGTGACATGAACTATGAGGCACTTCCCGTGTAATCAATCGGACCCCCCTCAACCTCAAACTTGAATTAAAGCTCTCGACCAGAAACTTTCAGAAGTTAACATTTTTGAGTTTTGAAGAAACTTTTCGGGCGGGAAAAGTTAAATGTTTCCACTTTGAGCGCGTTTTGTAACAAAACGGTAAGAGATAGCAAAAAATGTTAAATAGGCCTACAAAAGTTGTAGAAAATTAAATTTCAAACTAACGATTTTCCATCAGATATAAGATCCGTTTAACCGCTATTCACTCCGGCATACAAGCCTTCAAATTTCCCATGTTAATCTTATGGAGATAATGTTTAATGAGTTTGAGTCAGCTGCCAAATAAAACCAGCCATCTGAGGTTGTAGGCCAAGCCCCTAGTAATAGGTCTAAAGTAACAATAACAAACTGTTATTTACAACAAGGATTGAATAGACGTGTACAGGTAAACTTATACCTATTTTAACATTTGCTATTACGTAGGCCTATATTTCAATCCGGGAGCTTGCATAATGGAAAAAAACTGAAGTTAATTGTGATCCGCACTAGGCCCATTACAACTTATAAAATACTTTTACGGACCTTGCAACCTTTCTATTTCTCATGAGGTAATTTGTGACATGTGCTTCTTTGTGCCCCAGTTGGTAGCCCTGCATAGACTGAGTCCAATTAGAGTTTGGGAAGTAGACCACCCTATTGTTTTAGAGAACAATAGCCATGGGATGGGATCTAACAGGGTGATTGTTGAGCCTGTTTGACAGGTTATAGGAACGTTCACATGATCTAGTAAAAAACGAAAGCTGGTTGTGGTAAAGCTGTTTTTTAAAGCAATTGATTTTCGCCACACAGCGCTTTGAGTATAGCCAATGGGTGTGATGGACAACAATCTATTCATTGTGGGCTCTTACGGGAAATGCCATCCTGACGAGATAAAAAGTATATGTATTCATGGTAAAACCCTAAAACTGTTCGCAAACTTTCTGCAATACCAAGCCATTTTGGCATTCTTTTCCATTCTTGGCCATTTCTTTTCAAAAATTCGCCAAATAGGGTACGGTATATTAATGATATCACAATCAAAAAGTTATCGATAGCTTTTTTGTAGAAAAAGGCTTAAGGAATTCATATGTTCAACTAAAAAATGATTGATGTAAAATTTGAAAAGTCACTAGCCAGGAAGCACAAAATTTCCAGAACAGTAACGAAAAAAAATTTAACTTTAGGCTTAAAAAGTAGTAAAAATGTATTTTTTCTTCTTCAAAATATACAAAAGTTTTGTAATTTAGTTCTAAATAGAAGCGTAAATACCTACAAATATAGGCCTATATCAATTTCATATATAAGACTTCTGAACTGGGACAATATAAAGTTGTTTCGTGTAGCACAATTGTAACTCCATTACAAAAAAAAAAATTCTAACTTTACTGACTCCTTCCCAGATTCTAGAGAAGGCCTAAACATATATAGCCTAGTTGGTAACACCAATTAAGTTGATATGTTTCAACAGTATTAAAAACATAAAATTAAACAAATAATCTGAATTTCTAACTTACAATCTCTAGTCCCAGTATGTTTCTAGTTTGTAAACATATATAAGTGGGCAACAATTCTTAGTTTTCCAAAAAATGTCTTCAGAACAGCTGATGCTGGTTTTAATTTCTAAAGATATATTAAATATGTTTGGTACCACTTCTTACTTCCATACAAATCTGGCAAACCATTTAGTCTATATTTTACATAAAATAGGCTACATGGCCGAAGAATGTCTATGTTAAATCACATAAAAGCAAGTTTTGATTTGGAAATTTTTTGTGTTGTACCGTAAGTTACTTCTTTTAGATTGTTTATAGGGCTAACTGATTTCCTGCCATCAGTGGTGGACTTGTCTCCTTAGTTATAGCTCATGTGTCACTGAAGATGACGACTAAATTATACCACCTGATATATTGTTAATGATTTATGTTTGTTAACCCTTATCTTATTAAACGAGCAATTCTTAGTCTAATTTCATTATATGCAAAGGAAAAAGTGAAGTTTAGTGAATTTTATTAAAACCTCTCGTCACCATGTACCACTTGTACCCAATGTAGAATAGGCTAATGAAACTTATCTTATCATTCTCAAGATTCTAAGATAGTTCTTATAACTTTCTCAAGATTCTGCCTTCTGTAATAACACCTAGGTCTAATATTTAAGTATGGTGCGAATTTACTATATACACAACCCTCCGCCAACAGAAATGCAAGAATAAAACAAAAATAGTCTGAAGTTCTAAATTCAACATTTAACAGTAGAACGTGAAACAAGGTCGCCGGCTACAAAAATAACAGCCGAGGGTCGTACAGTAAATTTACGCCTTAAATACAATACATATAGTTTGAAGAACTTAGTTACGGGTCAGTCCATATCAGATGAACACAGCTTACAACCTGACCTCTTCAGAACTTCGTGAAATTTTGTAGGCCTACGCTTATTTTAATCCATAAAATAAATGTATGATGATAATTTAATGTTAGTGTAAATTGTAAAGTGTGTTTTACTATAGAGTTTTTTATCATTCAGTAGCTACACAGTAAATCTCCAAACTGTTAAAAATGCTATCAATTAGGTAACAGTTGTTTTAACTAACTAAACTAGTTAATTAATTTATTATTGAAGTACTCCACATATTAATTTAGTTTGGATTGTCATAACCTTTATTCTGGCGTGATGGGCTGTGAAAATTTGAAAAATCCAGACGACATACTCATATATATACTAATATTTGATTGTAACAACTAAAAAAAACTACTAAGATTTCTAAGATGAAATTTTGCATTTATTTAACAAAGACATTAATAAACAACATACATTTTTTACAAATTTTTAAAAAGTTAGCTTTTTTGAAAATCTCATTTTGAAAAAAAGATTTTTTTGGGGGAAAATGAAGGTTTTACAAAATTACATGTGTTACATATCAAATTAAAGCTTATTAAAAACGCAATAGTTTTTCACAAATTTCAAGTCTCTATCTCAATTAGGAGCTGAGAAAATCCAATTTAAAGGTATTGATGTAAACTGAAATTTTAGCATTTTTTTCCAAACTTTGTAATTTTATACAGTAGGCCTATCTCAAAATACATTTGAAAAAAATTTGAAATTTTGGAAATAACCTTTATTCACTAGAATAAGTGTACAAAATTTCATAAAGTTCTGAAGAGGTCAGGTTGAAAACAAATTTCATATGGACTGGCAATAATGTGACAATAATAATGATAATAATAATTAACCTAAAATGTGATTTCCACCATAATCTTAAATCTAATCATAACCTCATAATATATATCAACTTTTTTAATTAAAAAAATGTTGACTAAAAGACAACATATTTCAATAATATTAGTATTTTTCTTTATAGGCCTATATTTACCCTTTCCAAGGAAATCTAATATCTAACCATTCATTGTCCAATTCAACTTTATTGGACTTTTAATCATTTGTATCCTAATTATGAGATATATTTCACCTAGCTACAATAGCTAATATTCTCTGCCAATGTAGCCTAGCCTACATCTTATTTTTTTTAAATAGTTTACTTTGAGAAAAACAGGTCTTTAGTTTAGGCCAATTTTAGAGGTCTAAAGGCGTAAATTTACTATACGACCCTCGGCTGATATTTTTGCAGACGACATTATTTTACATTCTACTGTTAATAAATGTTGAATACAGGAAAACATACTGTGACTAACTTAGAAAGTCAGGCTATTTTTTTATTATTATTCTTACATTTCTATTGGCATTCTGTTAGGATCGTATAGTAAATTTGCGCCGGCCTAAATAGACAGTTAAAAAAAATAAACAGTCCTTGATAACTTAACTTACAACACTTTTTTTAGCATACTGTTAAAACCACTTGACACTTTTGGAATACCTGTAATTGTCTTCAAGTGCATTAGGGTACTGTATTAGACTTATAATACTGAAATTAAAGGTTTTTTAGTCAAACAAAATAATCTGGCTTAAAAGGTAAACTAGGCTATATCTTACCTAGGTTACAAATAAACATGGAAAATGAAATTCAATAAAAATAGTTCAATAATACCTTACCTTCAGGGTAAGCTTCTCCTTGAAGAACGAGATCCATGAAATATCGAGTGATATAGAACAAATGTCCCATACCACGAGCATAAAATTTTGTACTACTGTTAAAGCCATTATTAACTTCAGCAACACTGTAGTTGACTGCTTCAAATGGGTCGCTACCAATCGAGTTTGGTGGAACTCCAAGCAAATAACAAGAAGATTCATTCACTAAAACAAACACTATAATCACTGCACTAAACAAAATTATTAATGGCGTATTGCTTGCTTTAGTTCGCCCAGGCCTTAAGGAGGGCATTCTGAAATAATTAAACTTAATTTTCGGCACACTAAACCCCTCACAACAAAACAAATCTGACACAACAACAATAACAACCGTCTGCAGCGGCATGCAGCTCGAGGGATACAAATGGCTATTATTGCTAATCGAGCAAACAAAGAAGGATAAGCAGCGCTCCTATCGGTCGGTTCAGACAACTCAAAACTACGTTGATCAATAGAACACTAACCTGACAATAAATAATGTAAATAAATATTATTTAATATTTGTTGCAATAGTATTACCATTGTTATTTTATCTTGATTTTAATTTCCAATGTATTCTATATATTAATATAGAAAGTACAGAGTTGGTAAACTAATTTTAGCTAAAGGTTGCCGAGATTTAGAAAGTGGTTTACAAAATAAAAATTAACTTTTAAATGACAAACCATCTATCTTATAATGTTGTCTTTTTGGCCTTTAGAAAATAAACTAATTTATCATTTTTATGATATTTCCGAATACAATTATTTAACTGCACAAACTTCCTAAATTTTGAGTTTTGGTAGAAACATAATTAAGAAAATTCCATTCTGATAAATTAATTAAATTTTGCTAAAAAAATAGGCCTAAGCTAAACATGAATACGATTTATTTTTATTATGATATTTATTGTTTATTATAAATTATTATGCAAGCCTAATATCGAAATTTGATAGAAATAGTGAGAATATATCAAATAAAAATAGACAGCTAACTGCCAATTACACTATATTGTAAAGTATTTTGAGTGACAAGTTATATCCAAAAGTTAAAATATTGTATAAACAAGGTTTTGTGATGATTTTGGAAGAAAATATGATCAATATTTTTCTTAAATAATGAGTAATTAGCTAAATAATAATTTTAAGTTACTTAAAAATACAATAATTCGACCACGCAGCTGGACCGCTGACGTGAGATCAGCAAATTTCCAAAATTAAGTTTATAGGCCTATGTTTTAGAGTTTCAACCAACAATTTGGGAAATAGGTCTACTCACGAAGGCGTTGAACAGCTGTCTGTGTGTACGTAATATATTAGTAGAATTTGTTTGCGCCTAGTGGCATCGCTAGTTTGCACCACTTGGCTTCGAATCGGGTACTACTTGTATAGTAATTTACGTTTTGGGGGAACCAAGCGAGCTATAAGGTCGCGTAAAAAAACAAAATGTGCAGAATAACATCGTACATTTATATTTTTAGAAAAACTTCAAAAAATGTTCATTCTCGTAGTAAAAATCTAAAAAAAATAGTTACTTCCGGTCAAAAAACGTACTTCCGGTTGTTGGATTTTTTTGGCTAACGAACTCGTCCGAGCGACGTAGACAACCAACATGTGTACCAAATTTGAACCAAATCGGACTTAAAATGCGGCCGCTAGAGTGCGAACACATATATATGTATATATATGAATTTTAATGACACCCCAAAACGAGTTCTGGGGACCATGATCGGTGCTCATTTGCTACTCCCGACCTTGGATCTCACCATAAGGGCCACTGCAATAGCTCATTTTTCCTATGGAAATTCGCTAATAATAAGCTGAAGTTTATGTATTTTGTATAGACTACAAAGGCCTTAGGCCTATGCAATGTTTCTTACTTAGCCTAAACTAGCTGGTAGGTAACTACGGCTTTCGCAGATAAAATTAAATAAATAAAAGGACTACTGTCCTGTGTATTAGGCCTACCATTACATGCAATTATAAACAAAACATTTAATATTCGAGTTCCATAGCCAAAAAATGCACAGTGAGTTTCGCTCAAATCGATCTATGTATCCCTTTTAGACCTACTTAAATTATTAGGTAGGCCTATGCACAAAAATAAACTCTAAAAATCACATTTTTCGCCAGTTTGTTACTCATAACTCCCGAACGAACATAAAAATTACAAATCAGGTTTTGAGGTGAATTTAACATCTAAGAGAAAATTTCACATTATTGCATACTGTTTTGAAATATATTTAACGGTTAAACCAGCGTATACAGTAAATTAAAACACAGATGATCTTGCGAAAGTGTAGGCTAAGCTTTTCATCCAAATGGGTTTATTTGGAATGATCGAGTGTCACGTAGTAAAACGCTTAATATTTTCCACAATTTTTAAATAGGAAGCCTAAACATTTCCAGAATAAAAAGTAGCCTCTGAAAAGTCCTCTAAATGCAAATTAAAGTTTCGTCAAAATTGGTTCAGCCATTCCGAAGATTAGCCCGGACAAACAGACAGACAAAAAATGTAAAACGCATGTTTAGGTTTTGATAAAGTGTGAATATCCTATGAGCTTAGAAAAAAGTATTTATTTCGAAATCGCAGACAGACACTTCAATTTATTTATTTGTAGTCTTTAGATGTATAGATTAGGGGAAAGTGAGGCAAAACCGGGTACCTAAACTCTCAACTCATATAAATTATTTTCAAAGATCAATAAGTCTGCAATTTTAGATCTTTTATATATTAAACAACATGATACTAGTCCGGTTTAAGCTTAAAATGAACGATATCACAATTAAAAAAATAAGAACTTTGGTAGGTACAAAAACCCGGTTTGCCCCACCCGCGGCAATTTAAGACAATGTAAAAATCTTGAAAATAAGAAAATGTTTTATTTCACATCAAAAATAATATAAAAAATACAAGAAAATCCTTAAAGGTACTACTAATGGATGACTTAAAACTATTTTAGGTACCAAATTTAGTTCTAAACAAAGAATTTGAGTATTGGCAGAGTTTTCAATAATTGGTCAACTAACGAAAACACACATTATTAAGAACAGAAATTGCGGATGAAATAGTTGTTGTCTTCTTCGTCAGCTTTGGAACATTGTTCATGAGCCCAGCCAAGACAAGAAAGACACCTAGATCCATCCCTCCTTTGATGATGATTCTGAATACAGTTCATTACAAAATATGTATGCTTCGTCTGAAGGACTCGAAGAATCCTGTTTTTTAAATATTTGTTTAGCCGGTCTGGTATTTTTAACTGCTGTTCCTCGCTTATACTGCATCCTCCACTCCATATCTTCAATACTAGCAGACATCATAGAGTCCTGTGATTACTTCTGCCAATTGGTATTTCCTATGTACTTTCTCGGCATGGCTACCTGAAAAAACACAGCATTATAATTAACTATCATAGTTTCGTATAATATATATATTTTTAAATAAATGGCAAATGTTTGATGTTTTAATTTCTTAACACTTAATAGAAATTTTTTTAAATCATCTAACCTCCAGCCATGCTCCAGCGTAATATATCCTATCTTTAAAGTGCGGGGTAAAATCGGGTAAACCAGTTTTGCCCCATCGAGTTGACCCGGTTTTGCCCCTCAGTACAAAATGAAATAAAACATTGCCTAGAAAAGTTAGCATTCACATTATGTGCAGCATAAGAACATTCAAATACACAATAAAACATGCTTAATCGAAATATAGCCTATGTTAGACTACCTATCTATTTCTGATCAGGTGATGCTTATCTTCAAAACACAGTTTAAAGAAGCTCCGGAATCGGTGAAAATTTCAGCAAAAACATTGAAAATTTAGGTAGAAAACGATCAAGCTTAAACTACTGCCGTTCATTTACTACTGCATTGTATATACTTCCGAGCGTTATCACTCGTTATCAGACTAGTCTCGGAGACTTTGAGACCATTATAACAAATGGAAATGTAACCAGTAGCCTATTAACTATCATTACATATCTTTAAATTCAATTGCTGTATATGATTTGAAAATGGAGCCTACATCCACGCAATCACGCAGGTGTGTAGGTAGGCTAGACACATTGTGCACAAGTAAATTCATTTTCGATGACTCATGCAAATAGGCTATAGGCCTACGTGTAAGCCTACAGACAAAAATTTAAGAGAAATAGGCCTACGTTATAACATTTAGAACCCAACCATAAGTTCTTTTAAATACGTTCAAAGAAAATGTCTAGCTTATAGCATTGTATTTGGATAACCTAATAGAACTCCGATCCAATGGAATATTTCAAACCACTGGAAATTCGACGATAGTGGCGCGATCTCTTGGGGAAACGACGGAAGCTGTGTGTAGCACCAATGTTACCAATGATTTCTCCTTAGCGCTATCTCGCGGCGCGATCGTGCAATATTTTCACGACAACCTTTTTTTCGGCACACAGCCGCCGTATGCATACATGATCTATTTTATTATTCATGATCTATGCTTATAGCCTATATTCTTTACATGCGTCAACTACGTATGCTCTAGGCTATAGCCTAGTTCTCATATTGGTAAAACAAAAAATACAAATGAATTTAAAGAAGTAGGCTAGGCTATCCTAAAATGGGTCCAACAACTGAATAGGACAATAAAACCATTGGAAATTTTTGCTTCACGTAGGGAGGCTATATATTTTTGGGTTATATATATACCTACAAAAACATTAAATTTTCAAAAGAAATATTAGTCTACTTCCCCTCCAACAAAATTGTAAATGAGTGAACAACTTGCAATACCTTAGCAGCTTCACTTTCACTGCAAAAAAGAAACTGAGTTTGAAAGTTGTATTTAGTTATTGTAGGAAATTACCAGCAATCCCCTGATTTGATAAAAGTTTAATCCATTTGCGTGATTATAGGTAGCACCACCTAGCAGTATAATAATTCAAACAATTTACAATTTCTGTCAATATACAGATACAGTAGTCTGTTTAATAATTACAGATAGCAGCACATTACTGGAATGAAGAATTAAAATATGACCCTAACAACATTATCACTAGGTAATAGTAATAATAATTAAACAACTACCGGTACCGTAGGCCTACTTTTAGATAGAATAGTACAAAACACTCAACATTTGGTAGAAATGAATACAAAAGTAATTTACGCTTGCAAAAAGTAATCAACTTTCCTTCAATGTGACGACATTTTATTTTTTAAGGAATAACTAATAGCATTGAAGAAACAACAAATTTGTTTCTTTAATGCTAATAGGCCTGGGCTGTGTCTCGGTTTAAAAACTATATGGAAAACGTTTGACAGATAATTTCATCTCACGTTAGGAGCTTTATTTTGAAAATTTAATTGTTTTTTTTTTAGTATAATACAACTATTAAGCATACCGTACCATTAAAATAAAATGTAGCGAATTTCCATAGGAAATATGAGCTATTGCAATGACCCTTATGGTAAGAAATAAGATCGGGATTAGTAAATGAGCAACGGTCATGGTCCCCAGAACACGTTTTGGGGTGTCATTAAAAATTGTATATATATATGTATATACAAAAAAAGGGCACATTTTTAAGGGCCGCACTCTTGTACGGCACTCTATGACCTGGGTTACATTGGTGCCCTACAAGAGTGAAGGACAAGCCGACTTGGCCGAGTAGGCCTACTCGACCCCAGTTTGTACTGGCTGTATTTTAGAAATGTTCGTTCAAATGCAGTGTAGAAAAGTATGACAGTAAGTGTGACGAAATGGCACAAAAACACATTTCTTTATTCGCACTCTCCATTCGACTGAACGCTCGCTTGGTTCCCCCAAAATCGATCAAAACGTAAAATACCACAAAAGTACAGTGCGCAGTTCAAATCTTTGAGGGGATTTCCCGCTTGCAAAGCGAGTTTTTCCACTAAGAGTGGAACGAAGCAGCGCGTGAATCGAAACTGGATCCTTCGACAAACAAATTATACTAATATAAATTTCGTTCCCGTCGATCAATTCCCGAAATTGTTGGTTGAAACCCTAAAACATATAAATTTAATTTTTGAAATTCGCTAAACTTACGTCAATATTTCAGCTGTGCTATCGAATTATTTAAAATTTGTAAAATTAATATCTCATAATGTGCTGCCATCTGTGGGATTTTTTTAAAAACTAAACAATTTGAAAATCTGTATTATTAGTATTACACTTTTATCCTAAAGGAAAGCTTGTCTTAAAGGTTCCTATAATCATTACTACCACGGTAACTAGAACAAAGTTACAGTGATTACTACTACAGTACCTGTTATGGCTGTTATTATGGTTGCTAGGCTGTAAAGTTACTTCTATGTACCACCTTTGAATATATACCCTATAAGAAGGACACTCGCCGTGTTAAAAATTCAGACCAGTTCGACAGGTCAGAACGCTAGTTCTCGCCTTCGACGCGAAGCAGCGCTAGTAGTTCTTTCAATACTCGACTCGGCAGCCCCCCTCCCTCTGCCTCAGCCTCAGCTATTTGTTCGGTGGTCGAGAGTCGAGATGCCTCTTGCTTAAAAGACATCCAGAACCACAGAGCCGCATGTTGAAACGTATGCTCACTTGATGTAGGCTATACTTTCATAATAGCATTTAATTTAATTATTTTCTATTTCATTTTACAATTGCACTATGCGTTAATTGAATTGAAACACGATTTATGAACAAAAGATATTATTGTTAGTTAATTAAAACTGCATGCTTCATCTAGTTGAGATCTAATAGATTATGGCCTAAAATCCCCAAATTTATAGTTTTCTGAGACAGCAAACCTGCATACTCACTACCATGTTATTCTTATGGAGAATATTTTAGCATGCTTATTTATGGACGTAAGTTGATTTTACTTGGAAGGAAGCCTTGTCTACATTTATTATTTTAGCATGTAAAATTCGCTGAGTATGCAATCTAAAAACCATAATAGGCCTAATGTCAAAAATCGTGTAACTGAATTTTGAACAAATTGTGATACTAATTTGAGAGGGGGTATATAACACAAATTAAAATTTTAAAACAAACAACCACATTGATTGGTAAAATAACGTTTAATTTATACAAAACTAGTAACTACATAAAATTCAAGCAAAATTGCACAGAAAATCCACAAATATATCAAACTCAACAGAATATAAACTAAACCAACTAAACTCTACCTTTATCATGTAAAAAATAGCCAATTTTACATCATAAAAGTACAATTACACTTTAAAAAGACAATGTATACTGTAACAAATTGTTATAACCTAATATAACCTCAATGTATATTATAATTTTATACAACCAGTATACAAATTGCAAATATAATTACTATATTTCATACAATTATACGATTTTATGATTTTTTTATATGATTTCATGATTATTGTCACTAAATTCACGAAAGGGCGCATCTCGTTTTTACAAACTTTTCAAGTGAGCGAATTTAAGAAGTGTGGTTCTACTTAAGTTGAACTGTACTGGAAAGTTATTTTTGTATTGACTTCATTTTTGGTGTCCTCACCATTTCGTGCCATTATTTTAGTTTAGCGAGAAATCGGGTTTTCCTGAGGTACGCCCGTTAGAGAAAACTTTTCCCGGCAATCAATGTTATAACTTGAGTTAAGCCCTTCGGTTTCGTGATAATTAAAAACGAACGAAATAGCAATATACAATTTTTTTATACAAAATTATCAAATGAATAAACGAGGATACTTGCCAATAATGCGTATAATTAAAAAAAAAGTAGTTTCCATCACAAGGAGCAAATGTTGTACTTTTTGATGCGCAATAGCTTTGTAAATAAAAGTTACCAGGAACTGGCACATACTTTCTCACAAACACATTTAAATTACTAAACAGATTCACTGTGACTTGTAGGGTGGGGTAGGAGAGTTTTTTTATTAAAGTTGGAGATTAACTAATAAATATTATTATTATTATCTAGAGAGATAACTATTCGATCGATTTCGAAAAAATTTGCACCAAACACGTCAATAATTAGGTCTTCATAGATGCACGTAAAAAGGTTTTGACATTTTTTTTAAAACAACCCGCTTTATGGCCAAAAAACCCCCAAAAATTTGTTATTATTATTATTATTAGCTAAACGAGAATTTTTAGAAAGATACTGGTTTTTGTATATGGTAGGGCACATTAAAGGCTACAAATAAGCCAAATTTTATCAAAATCGTTAGATCCGTTTTTTTATAAAAAAATAATAACTGATTTTTGGGGGTTTTTTTGGCCAAAAAGAGGGTTGTTTTTCAAACATTTTCAAAACCTTTTTTCGTGCATCTATACAGGCCTACTGGACATGTCTGGTGCAAATTTGGTTGAATTCGATCGAATAGTTTTCTCTCTAGCTTTGTATACTTTTATTAAAGTAGGCGATTAACTAATAAATATTATTATTATTATTATTATCTAGAGAGAAAACTATTCGATCGATTTCGAACAAACTTGCACCAAACACGTCAATTAGGTCTTTATAGATGCACGTAAAGAGGTTTTGAACAATTTTGAAAAACAACCCTCTTTATGGCCAAAAAACCCCCAAAAATCAGTTATTATTATTATTATTATTAGCTAAACGAGAATTTTTAGAAATATGCGGGTTTTTTTATATGGTAGGGCACATTAAAGGCTACAAATAAGCCAAATTTTATCAAAATCGTTAGAGCCGTTTTTTTATAAAAAAATAATAACTGATTTTTTGGGAGGTTTTTGGCCAAAAAGGGGGTTGTTTTTCAAAATTGTTCAAAACCCTTTTTCGTGCATCTATACAGGCGTACTGGACATGTCTGGTGCAAATTTGGTTGAAATCGATCGAATAGTTTTCTCTCTAGCTTTGTATACATACAGACATACATACAGACATACATACATACAGACATACAGACAGACATTTTGTAAAAAACACCTTTTTGGACTCAGGGGGTCCCAAAACGGATATTTCCACAAAAGTCTCAACATCGATTTTTTTTGCGGTCACTATACTTTCTCTATACTATAGTATAGTGAGAAAGTAAAATGATTATATACTGGTGGTAAGTTTATTGTTTAACCATAATTATTAATTATAGAAAAATGCTCAATTTTATTGTATTACATTTAACCTAGTAGGGTAAACTATTCTTAGTTTTTACTAAATTCAATTTCAAAATAATGCATCATACCAATATAAAAAAGTTTACAGCAAGTTTTTAATTTAATGTCGCTGTTGTACACTATGGCAACAATTGCAAGGATTTTCCCTAAATTTTCTTGAACAGACATACAAAATATTTTTGTTCACAAGAACCCATAGTCATCCCATTATAAAATTTTGTATACATGTAGTTAAGTAGTGTTGTATACAATTCTCTGTTCTTCGCAGGCGTATTTTCACAATTAACATACGAACACTTACTACCTCTAGACATTTCACTACTAACTAATAAAAGTAATATAGTAACGACACACTACTCACAAATAAACTAATTAAATATTGACGATAACTAATTCAGCTAAAAACACTAATAAACTAAAGATTACTATTTAACTAAGTTTAACCATTGAATATATTCAACCCTCTATATATTCAATTATGCTATCGAGAAGAGTGACATCTAAATTAAAACCAAACCAGTGCTTATACTGTTGGTTCAAAAAAGGATTCTCTATCTCCGCTCTCTCTCTCACAACATCCCCGCTCTCTGTCACACTCCCGGCGCGCTCTCTCTCGCACCCTAGGCGCGCTCTCTCTCGCACAGAACACGAGGTAAAAAGGGACCAGAGAACTCTGGTGGCAAAGGCGAAAAGTAGCAATTACAGAAAAATAATTGGTCTGAATTCTGGCCGTAAGGTGTGTTCTTCTTATAGGTTATATATTCAATGGTACCACTCCTGAAAGCAGACTGAATTGTTTAATCTTAAATCGTGATATTTGTATCTACTTTCACTTCACATAGGCTGAGGAAAGTAACCAGCCTGAATAAGTTCACCCATCATCTGTAATATTTAAACCCAGAGTAAATTATAGTTTGGGGTTATGTTTAGGTAGGCCTAGATATAAGTAGGCTTATTTAATGCTGTTAGTAAATAATTTAATTTACAATAATTCATAATACATAACATTTAATGTTTTACTTTCTCACTATACTATAGTATAGAAAGTATAGTGATCGCAAAAAAATCGATGTTGAGATTTTTGTGGAAATAGGCCTATACGTTTTGGGACCCCTGAGTCCAAAAAAGTAGTTTTTACAAAATGTCTGTCTATGTATGTATCTGTATGTATACAAAGCTAGAGCGAAAACTATTCGATCGATTTCAAACAAATTTGCACCAGACATGTCTAGTAGGTTTTGAAAAACAACCCCTGTTTTGGCCAAAAGAACCCCAAAAAAGAAGTTATTATTTTTTTATAAAAAAACGGCTCTAACGATTTTGATAAAATTTGGCTTATTTGTAGCCTTTAATGTACACTACCATAATATGCAAAAAAAACGCATCTTTCTAAAAATTCTCGTTTAGCTAATAATAATAATAATAACTGATTTTTGGGGTTTTTTTGGCCAAAAAGAGGGTTGTTTTAAAAAAATTTTCAATACCATTTTTCGTGCATCTATACAGGCCTACTAATAGACGTGTTTTGTGCAAATTTGTTCGAAATAGTTTTCTCTTTAGCTAATAATAATAATATTTATTAGTTAATCTCCTATACTTTAATATCACCTCTCCTACCCCACCTACAATAAAATTATGAAGTCACAGTGAATCTGTTTAATAATTTAAATATGTTTGTGAGAAAGTATATGTGCCAGTTCCTGGTACCGTTTATTAGGCTAAATTGTGTATTTCTGATTTATATCTAATTAATCAGCCTGTGATTTTCCCCTTGGGTTTTCTAGTACTCAAGAAAATGCATCAATCTTCAGAAGGAGTGGGCTCTTTTTCATAGTCCTGGTAATAGCAGTTGGTTTTGCTGGGAACAGAATCCGGTTTCTTTACCGACAGCCTACAATACATTTGAGATCAAAATTAATTCTTTTACAATATCTCCAATGTCACTAAAGCCTTATAGGCAGCTGTATCAAACTCTTTATAGGAAAAAAGATAAAATAATATAGTTGTTTATAAAAATATAAAGTTATGTAACATATTATTTAAAAAAAAATTAACATTTCTATTAGCTTTTTAGAAAACTAAAAGTTTAATCGATGATTACATAATATGTAAATATACATTTTAGAGCAAATTTGTAAATACAAAAAAAGAATGTTTAAATAATTTCCTTTCCAGTGGTTTTTGTTTTATTGCTAATAGTTGATTTTTAGTGGGTGAAATATTCAATACAAGTTGAGTTGTCGCAGATTACGCAGTGCTGGGAAGTCTCAAGTTGAGTCTATTGACAGTTGTAGGGTTTTAATATCATTTTGTAGATTATTTAAAAATCTTTGAAATAACCCCTAATTTTTTAATTAGTATAATATTTAGTAATGCTGATCCCGAATTTAATTTTTATTTGGTACCAGAATTCTTTTACTAGCCCGTTCTATTTTTTCTGTTATATTTCAAATTTGTACAGGCTATAGGCTACCAATATAATATGTAAAAGTATTTAACAAAAAAAAAAAAAAAAAAAAAATAGAAAAATTTCCCAACAGAAATAATTATTTGTCCCTGACCTAATCATCTGTTCCTAATACTGTAATGATCTTAATAAAGTAACATTTCCAGAAGCCTCCTTTTACACCCAGGCTGATAGACTCCAGGTGCTGCTATTATGCTAAAAAGTTAAATTTATTGAGCACGATAATTAGATATTCCAGTTTGAGTTATTTCTACAGAGATATTTTAGAGAAGTGGTAAATACATTACAAATTACTGTTGCCAAAGTACGAGTTTTGATGGTGAGTTTATCAACCACCACAAACCACAATTGGACTACAAATCCTGAATGTTTTAGTATTTATATGATTTGAGCCGATTACATTTATATTAAAATCACAATCACAAATAAATGTAAAGTCTAACTATTCAGTCTTACTTCATAAGGTATCAATTTTACAATTGTCTTCATCAGGAACAGTTTTTTAAAAAGCCCCCAAGTTTTTTTTTCAAAAAGTAAACAAATCCTTTTCCACTGCATTTATTTTTCTTTAAAATCAATGAAATTTAAACGTAAGCATTGCGCGCACTTATCCTGCACAGCAATGCCATTCCATCTCATGTCAAGCCCTGCAAAAACAAAAATCTGATTATCCCCTTGTATTTCAATGTAGTAGCGTCCACTTGTCCTGCAACAGTAGCAACCAGCATCCTGGAAGCGGATGGTCGGAGGAGAATTCGGAACTTGCTGGGTTGTGCAGGGCATGGCAGGTCTCTGCTGGGCCGGTCAAGTGCGCACTATCTCTTCAAGCAGCGTCCAGCAGATAGACGTTGGTTCGGGTCCCTTCGCCAACTCTCGGCAAAGTTCGGCTCAGTAGACGACAGTCAGTAAACAGGACCAGGTGTGTGTGACTAGAAGACCAACATTTTTCATTTTTCCCCTCGATCTGTGCCCCCTACAATCCTGCGCCCTATGTTATTTTCTATGTTATAGAAAAAAATAAAGATTGTTTCTTGGATCTAATCTGTTGCCCAGGTCTGATGTAAAACAGCATCTAGTTGGTCCAGAAAATGGAATATATTTCTTTAAGGCTTTTCATTCTCGTGCAATTTTATTAGTTGGCCAATTGAACGATGGAGGCAACGTGTGTAGATACATGAAATTAAACTATTTATGTTTATTTAATGCATGGATCTCCATGAATCTGTTTGTATGTATGTCGACAAGTTTGTACATTATGGTAGTATGAAATCTTCTGAAAGGAAACCAAAAGAAAGATGCAGATTGTTTCAAAATGAACATCAGGGTGTTAAGGCTTTGTACAATATATTACGTTTAACTTACAACTAGAAATAGTCCAACAAATGATAGAGTAATTTAAAACAGTTTTGTTGGTACACCTATGCCCAAGCGAATACACTCTTTTCTCTGTACGACGTTAGAAAGTACTAGTAGCAAAGATGGCTACTAGTGAACAGAAAGGTTTTTGTGTTTTACAGTTTGCAAGGACCAAATCTATAGTTACAGTGCAGAATGTGTTTGGTATTTAAGTTCAAATGGAATCCTCCAAGTGATAATAACATCTTTAGATGGTATCATCATTTGAAGACACTGGGTGTATTTGCAAATAGAAGAGTACTGGACAACCAAGAATGATTGAAGAACGTGTTGAACGAGTGAGAGAGTCTTCCCACCCCCCAAGAAATCAGTTCAAAATTCTAGTCGTGAATAATTAGCAATTCCAGTGACGTCTGTGTGGAGAGTTTGAAGAAGACGCTTACACTACATCCTTACCGTTTGCATTTGTTACAAGCTCTAAAGCCTCCAGACTACTGCTTACGTTAATGACGATGAAGGTTTTCTGGAATTGTCGTTAGTGATCAATCAATAATTCACTTAAGTGGACATGTGAACAATCGTATCACATCTAGGGGCCAGCAAAACCCCACAAGATGGTACAGTTGCCACGAAACTCCACTAAATTGAATGTTTTTTGAAACATATCCCGGCGGAAAATTTATGGTTAAGTTTAAGTTAAATATAATAAATACTACAAAGCCTTAAAACCTTTATGTTCATTTTGAAACATCCGGTATTTCATAATGCTTAACTGCTGGAAGATAAGTTTGAGACCTATGTTTTCACTAACAAAATTTCTCACCTCTGATTGGATTAACTTGTGAGAAGCTTTGATAAATTTCTTAACTTTTTAAGAAATATCAAAGTTTATTTTTGGTTTTACCTGTTGTTTACCAGTAAAATGCATCCCTCATACAGTCTATTATTAAAACAACATTTGTTTTGCAACTGTTTGATTTCAAGAGAGTATAAATGAGTTATACAGTTATTTGCAGCACTTATTGTGAAAAAGCACAAACAGTTTAATTAGATGGTCAAACGATTACCAGTGAGTGAAGTAACATTAGGCCTATATCCTGTGAACGTCACATATGAAATGAAAGAGTTGGCTGACTAAAAGTTGTAAATCAGTTCCAGATATGTTAATGTTCTGGGTTACCTGAATGTAAGATTCAGGGTTTCTATATAATCACCAATCCTTAATGAGTAGAAGACAAATTAGATAAGTCTTACATGGCACTGAAACAGGCCATGGAAAGTTTATTAATGATCAACACAGTAATCATCAAGTTCTCATCATAAGAACTTTTTTGTTTTTGTTGTAAATGAAAGGTTAGCGCACCTGACTTGGAAGCTTCTCGGATCGAATCTGAGTAAAGATCATGATGTTTGTCCAGTAGAATAAAGTTGATTTCAGAAGATAACACGTCAATGCTATAGCCTTAAAACAAACAAAAATCTTGATAAGGATTTTGATTTAGCCTGGGGGGGTGCCTTTAAAACAATTCTTGAACCTCTTAACATAATTCAAAAATCTATACTTAAAGATGCATTGCGTAAAGGCCGTTGTTTTTCTACTGAGACACTTTTTGACGAATTTAAGGTTATGAATCTTAGACAAATTTATGTCAAAACTCTTGCAATTTATATTTTTAAAAACTACCGAGTTATTTTCGAAATTACCGATCATCAACGTTTGACACGCAGCTCAAAGTCACTTGGAATTTTAAATAAAAAATTAAGTAAGACTTTCTCGGTCACGAATTCACATTACATAGCTCATGTTTTATATAGGAATCTACCTGACCACTTACGTATGTTTAATAACTTTAAACTTCAGACATTTAAGAAACATATTACAAATTGGCTTCTGGAATTGGGAAGGGACGGTACTGAGAATGTCATTGTATCCATCTACAGGTAGCAAATATATTTACCCTTGTTTATTGTACTACCTTATCTCTCTCGCTATTATTGATTCTCGTGTGTTGAAGCAGTAACTATTTGTTGACCCGGGTTGTTTTGGTCTGATATGGACTTGGATTCCTCCGTTTGGCACTTCCCACTCTACTCTACCTCTATTGTTTTTATATTATAAAACTTTAATATAGATCAATAAATATATTATGTCTTCCTTGTTGGATTTTTAGATGCGACTCGTGCCTACGCACAGGCTAAGCCTATGTGGGCACAATTTCCGTGATATTATTATAAATTTTTTCTGTATTATATTTAAGGAAATATAAATAAATTGAATTGAATTGAATTGAATTGATGTATGAAGGGTTTAACAACCCAAAAGTAACTTAATTAGGCAATCAATTTATTTTGTGCAGCCAAACACTGTAGAGTTGTAAAGATTCAATATACAAAACTATAACAATTAAAATACAACAATGCTGTAAAGGTTTTTGTTTCTTAGGTGATGAATAAATATCAATAAAAGCAGTATTAGTTAAATTTTATTTGTAGATTCCTTAAATTTAAATTTTTGTAAGCATGGCACCTAGGCGAGTATCATTGCAAACCGTGATTGCTGCTATAAAGGCCCTAAATGAACCAAAATTGCCGACTTTTAAACAAATTAGTGATTATATCAACAGGGATGGTCAAACTATTGATAGGGTTTTACTTCGTAAAGCAGTGGACGATTGCGTCACTAAAGGGCTAGTAAAAGTTTCTGGTAGAAAGTACATAACAGATACTACAAAATTTACTGAAGCCAGAAGGCGAAGACGGAGGACAAGCCGTTCTAGGCGAAGACGGAGGACAAGCCGTTCTAGGAGAAGACGGAGGACAAGCCGTTCTAGGCATCACGGAGTGAGTTTCGAATTAAGTGATAACAACGATTCTGCTCGTAGAAAAAAGCGAGGCAGAAGAGATTCTACACGTAGAAGGCGACCCATCAGGAGGCAACCTGTTACTGTGACCAATAGCCCTGATACTATGGCCAATAGCCCTGATACTGTTGACAATAGCCCTGATACTGTTGACAATAGCCTTGATACTGTGACCAATTAAATTCAGTAGTTAATAATTAATTAGGTTCAGTATATTGTTTCTCTGTAATAATGTTTCCATAAAGCGTATTAAATTCCCTGTTACTAAAATGTGACATTGATTCTTACGATATGAGTTATTTTTCTAATCTTTAAATTTGTTCATAAATCTAGGAACATAAGCTTGGTATTTTTCACTTTATAGCATAAATACTTTGGATGAACATGTTTTAATTAGTACCACTATGCATTTCCTATAAATTACCTAACCTATAATATCTTATTTCTGCTTAATCTTATTTGTACACAATTTCCCTATCCGTTGGCTTTATTTAAATCAAGTATACTATTGGTTTGGATGTATTGAAGCCATACGTAGCATGTTCATACCATGTCAGCATCTTCTTTTATAGTTTCTTATTTAATATTTTTAAATAACACATCTGATTGTTGGAATTGTATTAAAATATTAGTTTTAATTCTGGTTCAAATAAGTTTAAGACAAGAATTACAGGAATATTAATCTGAAAATACAAAAGTGGACCAAAGTTGTGTTTGTTGAATCTAGTCCTAAAACTTCCAACCTTGTGTTCACAATATATTCAGTCAATCGGGATATATTTTCAAGTGAAACAAGTACTTGCAGTTTGAAAATGTACTATACTAATTTACGAATAAATGTTAACAATTATCTAATGACAAAAAATCATACGATAAAGTGCTAAGGCTAAGACTACACCGGAGGTGACAAGCTGAGTGACTAGTGACAAGGCGAGTCGTTTGGTGAGTCACCCAAGAAAGCGAACTAGTTCTTTCACCTAATGACAGAGTGACAACTGCATTGTACAGTGGTTAGTTTTATTTTAGTTTTCTCTTATTAAAATTACTGTAGTTACTAGGGGTATGTGCTAAGTGGCCACTTTTGTACCCAGGCTCCAAGTAACTAGGGAAACAACCAAGTCTCCAGGTACCTAGCTAGTCTCCTTCGGTGTGGCCTTAGCCTAAGAGGTCAAACAATTTCTAAATTATATTACTTCAAAGTTGACATTTGTACCATTACTTAAATTTTTTATTTTGTACATTGAGCTTAAGATTACGTATTATAAATTTGTATACAGTGTTCCATAGGAAAAGTTTATTATAAGTTTTTTTAAGTAAGAGTGTTACTATGAATAAAATGGAATCATAATAGTTTAACAGTTAAAAGAATCTTGGCTGCAGAATAGTATAGTACTTTTTTAATGTCTTTATTAATACCTCATCAGTTAAAATGTCTTCAGCAACAAAACTGGATGTACGGAGTGTCCGATTAGTTTTATAAAAGAACCAATATTTGTTTGGATCGATGGCTGTAAGCGTTTTAGGTCTTTTATAGCTCATTTTTGAAAGAGTCGCACTTGTTGAAAGAGGTTTCAGATTATTGCTAAACAGATTTTTAATTAAGAGTTATGTCTAGCTCCTTGGACGTTTTCTTGTTAGAAAATAAATGCTTGTGATGTATATTTGATGGTGAAATAAACGATCAACATCTTCATTTGTACTGGTAGGACCATGAACAAATTCTTTTGATGAAAGTGTCTTAAATTTAGAAAGTCACTTTGGTTTATATCATTGACTAATATTATACAAGGGGTAAATTATTTTATTTTTATGAAGTTGGCCCAACCTCAAGGCATAAGCTAGATTGATACTTTTAGATTTTTCGCTAAGTTTATTAACTCTAGAAATCTAATGTGTTGTATTTCTTATGAGCAAAAAATCAGTTTTTTAGTTCCCTCCTCCTGAAGTGGCAAGCAATAGACTCGTTCATTCTGATCTACTCTTATACCCTCCTTGTTCCACTGGAGTTGGGGCTGGTGCAACTCTGGTCACACGGCCCGGGCCTAGCCCTGTTTTAATGTTTTTTTTATTTATTGCAGAATATTTTACAGCGGATCATAGATTAAAAATTCAAATATATAATTATTACAAAGTCAAAGTTTAGAAAAATAATATTAATTCTAGATTCTAGGCTAGTTACTATTTAATTAGGTGCGTACGTGCTAGTTACTGTTGTTTGCATATTAGTATACAACAGCCTGCTCAAGTCCCACACATTCCCTCTACACTTCCCCGGCCAGTCCAGCTTTGTCTCTCCGCTTTGTTCTAAAAATAAACACTTCGAATCAGTTCGTCAGTTGCATATTACCCTTCAGACTTTGCTGATCCAGAAGCCCTATTTGAAGAAACTCTTCATATGAAGAATGTATTTGTAACAGCATTCCAGTCATAAAAGGACCCGTTGAACCTTCTAAGCTCAATGTATGAGAAAAACCTCCAGCCCATTTTCTTGAACCTATGCACAGCTATAAGACTTTTCTGTACAATCCCAGTGACAGTTTCAACGGCTGAGAGGTCTTTTAGTAGGTTGTCGAATTCACTGAAAACTTGGCAATGAAGCAAAATTGGCCAAACTCGTCTGAATCATCTGGCAATGTTGGCAATTGAGAATGAATTGGCCAAAACTGTTGACTTTTCAGACGTTATTAATGATTTTAGTCAAAAGAAAGCTAGGAAAGCTGTGATTAAAGAGACTATCAAACATCAAAGCAAGCTTTTTGTAATCACAGTATTAAACACTTCAAAAACATTGTAATTGTTTAGCTCCTAACTTTGTCATAATCTTATTATTTTGTCAACTTGTACTTTAATCTTGGTCAGTAAGGGAAATCCATCTCAATATGGAAATGTACTTTCAATAAAATAAAAGTGAATGATTTACTTTAATTTATGTTTGCCATAATTTTGTCAATAAAATTTGGTTTTTAGATTGAATTAATAGCCTTAATTATTCCTTATTATCAATTGTCAGTTTTAAGTACAATTTGTAAAGGGTTAAATTTTTTAAACATAGCATAGCATGCGAACATATGGGGGGGGGGGTCCGAGCCTGATCCTGGTTACAGGGCCGCAATCGAATGTGGGGGCCATGGTTGAGTGCTTGCCTTTTAGTTACTGGCTTTTGCTCCTATTAGCTCCTAAAATCCTGTGTAGATTTTTGGTTCATTGGTAGACCGCAGAGAGTCTTATCACCATTCCTTCATCTTCTTAACTAACTTTTAAATCCTATTATTATCGTGGTTAACCCTTTTAGAACATCGCCTTGTAAATTTCAAAAATCTGTTATTATTATCTTTTTACATATGTAATAATTCAGCATAGCCTTAAACGTTTTGATGCCCTATTGATACCTATTTCTGAAGATCTACTGGGCCGATTTTCAAGCGGTTTGTTTTAAATGATAGAAACTGTCACAATTTAAAAAAAAAATATATATATAAAATGTCATTTTTATTTCATTGATATATTTATAAGGAATCTTTTGGGTTTTTTAAAATTGTAGATTCCAATCCTATTGTTAGGTCTACCTAGTTTTAAATCCAACTTTGTATATCGAAAAATTCGTTGTTGAAATACTATATATTTATTTTTTATAGTAGTACCTATATTTATTTTTTTTTTCAAATAGTAGCGGTCAAAAGTGGAGCTTTTTATCTATTTAAACCATATTATAACTTTACCACTAAAACTAGAAATGCACTCAAGATATGCGTACTAAACGATATGTGCAAAAATTAAAATTTTCATCTTAGCACACCAAAATTTTACTTATGCTAGTGCAAAAGATATAAATAAAAGCTTGTTAGTACATTTCAAAAGAAATAACAAATCTAAAAATTCAGAGTGATACTAAACTGAAAATACTAAATATGCAGTTGAAAGTCTAACTGAAAACCGATGAAATAATTTCCAAACAAATACATAGCCTTTAATGCAGGATGTTCGAAAAGAATATTAATATATAAATAGGGCACAGCATGTATGAAGGTAGTAAAGTTTTGTATTTAGCCTTGTTGCAGGTTCTATGAAATTCCACCAGGTTGAGTAAAATATGCAACGTTAACATGAAGTGCATTTTCAACCCATCCTTCAAAAACCAAAATTGAAAATATAACTAATTTATGCTGATTTATGCCACAAATATCTGAGATTATTCTAGTGAACAAAATAATAACAAGTATTCAACAAAATTACTTTAGTAGTGAATAAATTCTTTATACAAGTCCTCTATTTAGCTGGTAGTTATGTAGATAAATGCCAGATGCAAGGACATCAGATATATGATTCAATAGTAAATATTAAAAGTTCTGTATTTAGTCTTGTTATAAAATTCTAACCAGTTTAGGTACCGTAGCAAAACTAAATAAAAATATTATAATGTTCTAAACGGGTTATACAATTATAAGAATAATACACATCGACAAAAATGTGCGTCATTTTTCTAAAACATTTGTAGTTAATTTACTGAATTCTTTTGGTGTTTGTGTTTATTTATTAGGCATACCCATTTTTAATTTTACTAATCCAATTACATGACATATGCTTCCATGTGTACTCAATACAAATATTTATTACAGTACAAATCTTAAATATAACTTATAAGGATTTTCAATTTTTGGTAACTTAACAATATTTTAAATTTTCAGTGACTTCTCATAGAAGATTGCATTGAATTTAAGAAACAACTAACTTACTGTAATTACATAAAACAACAAAATAGGAAATTAAGTTATATAATTCGACCAAGTTTCTGAACCACTGACATGAGTTGAGCGAAATTCCAAAATTAAGTTTACATGTTTTCAACCAACTATTTGGGAAATTGATCTACTCATGAAGGTGCTGAATAGCTGCCTCTGTCGAAATATATTAGTAGAATTTGTTTGCACCTAAGCCTCCAGCTTCGGCTCACATACTCCTTCGGTCCACTCGACAAAATTAGACTTGAGGACAATAATACAAATTGCCCGCTGAAACAAATGATGTGCAGCCATCTGTATAATGTCAGTCTTTGCTGAATACAAATAGCATCTTTACTCTCACAAATAGTCCGAAAGTAATGTCTATAAATGATTTTAAATTAAAGTAATTGATTAGGTGAATCTACCTTGAATTTCTATGTTATCTTTATGTTTGGGAAATCCAATGGTCCATAAGGCCCACAAAAATCTTTTAGCTTTTATTATAGGCAACCTACCCTATATTTTTATGAAAAATGTAAGACTAATTTCATGTTAATCTGATTTTATTCATGTTAAGTATTTTCAGATTTTTAAGTGTTTTGTAAGGACACAACAAATATGAAATACCTTGTCAGGCAGCAAGAATGCTTGATGTAATTTTAATTAATAACTGATTATAGAAAGGCTAATATTAATTAATATTCATGTTATAAGGCTTAATATGAAAATGAAGTTTTTACCTAGGCCTATCAAAGGAAAGCTTTTCAAAAAAGAAGTTTATAACATGTTTTGGAAAATACTGAGGGAGGTAATGTTATTATCAACTTATAAACAATAGAAAATTTGCTGGGCAAAATATGTTGCAGCATTGGAATATAATACCTTACGTCTTACTACTCTTGAAATTTACCTCTCGCTTGTATGACCTTAAACGGTGAAAATATAATATTTTTAAGCGATTACATAAATAAAATGAACTACTCAAAAAAAAAAATACTTACTTGCTGTGTAGTTTAGACGATAATCTTCATTTCTCTCTTTTCTTCTTAGCACAAAAACACTGACTTCAACAGAAAAACGACTAAGACTTAAGTTAGTCGGGCTCCAATCATGGGCAAAATAAACAGTATTTATCAGTATTGTCCATAGGCGGGAAGCAGGAAACTTTCACCGACCATACGCATGCGCAAAGTCCTGGTATTTACAACAACGAACCATACAAGATCAAACAAAACTTTTACAACTTGAAAAAAACGGTACCAGAACAAAACACCGTTATGACCCTGGGTCGGTTTTTTCTTCTTAAACTTTATTTTCAAGTTACCATTTTTAGATTTTTTAGGTTTGTTTATACAACTGCTTTTCCGTAGCTATGTAATGTATGTCTAATGGGCATCATATAAAATTGTATATCCAAACTATATATCCATAGATATTCAAGATGGATATCCAATATGGCAATTTAATAAATATCCATTACATATCCAACATGGATATGGATATTGTAGGAAGAGAAAGACATATATGGATGACCATTGGATATCGTGTGCTGTGTGGGTTCCCCCATAGATGTCGTGGGGGGCAGACAATTTTTAAATGTAAACATATGGCTTGTGACATAATTTATTTTGTTCTTAAATCACAAACATTTTGATACCAAGCAAAGTAAGGTGCAACAACCCTATCCAAGCCGAAAAACTGATTTTTCCCAAAATATTGAACCCCTCCCGCAAATGTTTGTCCTCCATTCGGGGGCAGTGGCGTAGCAATAAAAACATTTCGGGGAGGGATAGGTTAATTTCGTAGGCTGACTACCTAGAGGTTTATATTTTTTATGTTTTAAAACACAAGTTTTTTTTGTGTAATTGTATAACTAAAAAAGTTTTTGGGCACATTATGTGATCATTTTAACACTGCATCTGCCATTGGATGCAGGGCCACCATAAGTTATAACAATTTATTGTCAAAGTTTTGTTTAATATATTCAGACAATGAAACAAAATTACATAGTAATACAAAAACTAGGTCTGTGCCCTATCTGTTTTAAATTCTTACAGAACCAAAGAGAATAATAAATTGTATAGAATTACAAAATACAATAATAATAATAAGAAGATAAAGAATAAATAAGATATTCTTTTAATCTTGTTTCTTTTACCAGTAATATTCAAAAGAAAACACTTAAACTTTTTTCAAATCATTACATTTTCCTGAGAAGATGCAAACATTATGTATTTGTTCAGAATTACAGAAAATGTATCATATTGTTAAAAAATAAAAAGAGGCTCTTTTGAAATTAAAGTACATATTTTAGTGGCAAGAATAATCATATGCTTACAATCTTGTCCTGAAAGCTGATTTAAAGTGTTCTGGGTTTCTTTGCCATGGTATCAGGGATGACTTCTGTTTCTCTGTGTATAGAAAATTACGTTCATTAAGCCTACTTTTGGGATGTTGTGCTGCGTAAATAAGTTTTTTTAGCGCCGAGAAGGGTTGAAAATAGTTATTGGTAACGGCGCTATTCACAAAGCTTAAAAACTGTATGGAACATCTGCCGATCACACTCTTATCCATGGAAAATACAATGTCTTGTGGTAAATATTACCTCTTATTATTCATCCAAGTTCTCCACATTTTCATCTCACCTTCAAGTTGGAAAGGATCACATACATCGTTGGGCCATTGTTTTGAAAGAACTTTGCAACACAACTTCATATTTTCATCTTGTAGCTTTAGACATTTTTTGGAAGTAAACAGCATAATGCTTTCTAATGCACTTTTGTCAGTCAGGAACCTGTAATTAATTTCTTGGAAGAAACTACCCAGTGTGAAGAGGTTTAACAACAAATATACTTGAACAAAACGTGTTCCCGCAGCTGAATTAAGTTGCTAGCCAGTTAGGGGTTATTGTTTCAATTTCTTTAACTGACTTATCTGGGGTTTATTGATATTTTACATTCTGGAAACTTCGGTGGGGGATACATCCCGATATCCCTCTCCTAGGTAAACCCCTACCGGGGGGAGGGGAAGATGGTCTTGAAAGTTTGTAAAAGTAGTTACTAATCATCCAGACGTTCACAAATTTTCATCTTTCTACTTTCCTTTGTCTAAAAGTTACGGAAGGGGTCCCATACTTTTAAAACACCTGGTATAAAATATCTGTATCATGCGTATGCATGGAAAGAATTAATTCTATTATGGAAATATTCTCAGCCTGTAAACAAATTAGGGTGGTTGGGATTCGGAAGAAATAAACAATCTATTCCTTTAGATTATTTATTCATATTAAAAGTTAATTCGTTTCTTCTGAAAATGTTGTATTTTTTTAAAAACATACCCTTACTGTATCAAAAGTTGAATTAGATGTCTGTTGACTATTTTGTTCAAAATGGCTGCCATCCAGAAAAAATAAACTTAGTCAAACGCTTCATCAATTTGTTTTATATATTTATATATAACAACAAAGTATTCATGTATATTTCCACATTTGCATTAGAATATTGCAAAATAAGAATATTAAATTTTCTATACAAACATTTTTTACTAAGCATCATTTCCACACAAAATTATTATATACTCAACTTTCCGTATGGTGGATTGGTTGGACAAAATAAAAGTTAGTAACTTGTTAAAACTTAAATATTTACATTTTTATTAAGTTGGCAATCCATTTATATACAGGGTGTTTCAGAAACTTATTCTTCACAACAAAACCAATATAGAAATTATACAAACTTATTGCCATAAAATGTTTAGTTTTATATCCATCTGCCATTTTTCGAACAGTGAACGATATGAAGGTGAAATTTTGCATGCTTCTTAAGGGTGTGCAATACCAGGACGAAGCAGTCCCATACAGACCTCTTCAATATAACTTATCTTTCATCAAATTTTGAAGATAGTATTTTGTAATTTGCAGGAAATCGTTCATGAACATCTAAATTATAATTCATAGGTGACAAAAATGGTAAATTTGATTATAAACAAGGCTAAAAATATGATTTTCAGTTGAATCACTTGAAAACAGTAAAACATCGGGGGAAATTTATTTTATCTACTTTGGCACTTTCTAAAAATTTAAATGTTGGGGCGGAAATAAAAAATAAGACCGCCATTAGTAAAAACGTAAGTATATACATGCGATATTCTAGTCACACTCGAGCGCCTTACCAATGTAATCTCAAAGGCCAGGCTGAGTGATTGCACACCCTTAACGTTAAAAAATCAATTTGAGAAAAAATAGTCAAACGATTCCCTTTATTAATTCCAAAACAGGGGCTATTTCAACACCAAATATCTCATAACCATTAGTTTTACAAAATATTTTCCCTTTTCAAAGACAGACATTTTATTAAAGTTGTCGACATAATTCTAAAATATTGTTTTTCCGTATTTGTGAAAAATGTAAATAAAATCATGTAACCAAGATCTGCTAGACAATGGCAAAACCTTTAGTAATACTAAACTGTGTTTTTTCCCAGTTAAATATACAAATTAAGAAGTGAAATAATGAGTAAAGAACTACAAAAAGTAATGGTACTTGTCGGTTAAAGGCACCACTTTGTTTTTAAGGTTTATTTTTTGTTATTTTTACCTCAGTAAGGGTTTATTTAACTTAATTACCCTGATCACACCAGATATATAATTATATGTTATCGAACTTCTACGGTTTACTGCATTCTTTGAACTAATAGGCTAGATACCTCTTATGAAACAACATTGAAAACAATCTTAATTTCTGAGTCAACGATGGATATGCACCAGGTGGAAAGTGGCTGTATCCAAATATAAACAAACACAAGTGGGGCTCCCACAAGGTGCTGTTCTTAGCTCGCTACTATTCAACATATACATAAATGATCTCCCTAAAGCGCTGCCATCCAGACAACTCAATTGTGCAATGTATGCGGATGACGTATTGGTATGTCTGGCAAACAGCAACAAGGACAAAAACATTTTCGTTTCAATGCGTGATAGGATGAATGAGGCCATGAATGATCTGACGAGATGGAGCAAGAGTAACAACATGAAAATTAATGTCGAGACAAGTTATCAGCTCTTCTCACTGAAAACAAAGACACAGGACATATCTCTCCAAGTGGAAAACGCAGCAATCCAGCAACACTGCGGCACCAAATACTTAGGAGTCATCCTTGACAAGAAGCTCAATCTAAAAGACAACGCAAACTACATTGCATCAAAAGTCTCTTCCAAAAGCAATATACTAAAAAGACTAGCAGGAATAAAATGGGGAGGAACGCTCGACCTACTACGTCAAATTTACAAATCATACATTAAGCCGAATTTCCTTTATGGAGGAGAGATGCTTGCCTTGGCAGGCTGTGATACCTTGAGAAAACTCGAAATAAGCCAAAACAACTGCCTACGAATGATAGCGGGTGCCGTGAAGAAAACACCAATTGCCGCATTATATGCCTATACAAACATTAAACCGCTGCATAATCAATACAAATACAACATAAGCACTCAACTTGCAGAGCCAATAAATAAAGTTAAGGATAATCCAGTCACAGTTATAGCTTTGGAAACTATCAACAGCTTGTACCCCCCAAACAATTGGTTGCAAATTTATACTGACGGTTCAAAAGTTAAAGGCGAAACCGGAGCAGGAATATTCTGCGAGCATTTTTCCCGCTACTTTGCGCTGGGCCCAGGATCTACCGTGTTCGAAGCGGAACTATTCGCAATCAATGAGACATTGAGACAGATAATAATGAGGCCATGGATTGAGGCCACAACACTGTGATTTTGGTCGATTCCAAGTCAGCGTTGCAAGCAATTGCTGAAAATACACTAACAAGTTCTCTGACTGAATCAATCCAGAAGAAGTATAAAATAGTCAAGCATATTACCAAGAAAATAGTCCTGCAGTGGATACCATCACATGTGGGCATTCAAGGCAATGAGCGGGCAGACGAGTTGGCCAAACGAGGAACTCACATAATACAGAAACCAAGAAGAGTACTCACCCTGGAAGCAAGGATCGGCAAACTGAAACAAACATCTCATCTTGAGTTCACCAATAAAGTCAAAGAGGACATAAGGAACAAGTCCTATGAAGAGGTATCCGACTTGTATGATAAGGTCAGGGACTTACAGAGGAGGACATCTGTTGCGATTTTCCGACTTACAACTGGACATGACTGCCTGAATGAACACCTAAAGAAGATAAAGATATTGGATTATGACAACTGCACATTGTGTGAAGGCCCGGACACTATCATGAATAAGGACCATCTCTTGGTCTGCGGAGAGCTGGATGAAGAGAAGCAGAGGAGAAAAGACCTCCTTGGTCTCTACTGGGAAGCAAGATCGAAGATGGCATGAGCCAGCAAAGGCCATTGGACAACAACAACAACAATCTTAATTCTATTTGCAGCTTGCAGTAGTGTTATTTTTAATATGTTTCTTTACAGCATTACTTTTTTGTTTTGTAAACAAACTTTTGTAGATAATGATTATTTTACGAAACAAGCGGTAACCCAGATAACGAAAGAATGATTGACATGTTTATCATAACATTACCTGATGGTCTGCCCGATCTATTATAGGTGGTGCCTATAACCGACAAGAACCCAATGTTCTAACTATGTTTTGTAAACTGTCTTTATTTGGTAAATTAAAGCTGTTCTATTTAAAAAAAAAACACTACTTATAAGTTTTCTTTATTCGCTACCGGAGAGCAGCACCTCCTGGACAGCCTTAGAAACTAAAATTCTCAGACCTTCTATATTACAACCTTCTATCTTCTCTATTATATTACCAACCAAAGGATCTATATTTCCTATGGAGGAATAAATATTGCAAAGTTAGAGGTAATAAGCATGACTAAGTGTAGGGATTTTTTTTCATATTCTGAAAACACACTTTACTGATCCTAAAAACAAAAGAAAAAAACAGTGCGTAAATAAATATTTCCTACAACCGAGCGTAAAGTGCTATTTTACGATTAAAAAACATTGTAAAACGACCGTTTATCGCTAGCCGAGTGAAGTAAACAGCTGATTCATATTGATTGTTGTTGTGTCATATGTTGACTAAAAACCGTTAGACTAACTACAGTAACTTTGTTCACTATAGTTGAATAAATAATGACAGAAGAATTTGATGAAATGGGTATGGAATTTTAGGAAAAATTATGGCATTTTTGGTTTTAGGAAAAATTTTATATGTAATTCGAGCGTAAAGTATTTTTATCGCTTTTGAGAAATTACTGCGCTCCGCTATGTGTCATAACTTTTTCCTCTCAAGCGATAAAGACATATTTTAGAATGGGAATATATATATATACAGTATATATATATATATATAAACGACTTCCCAAAACGTGTTCTGGAGACCATGATCGGTGCTCATTTACTACTCCCGACCTTAGGTCTCGCCGAAAGGGTCACTGCAATAATTTCCTCGTGTAATTTTGTTGTAAAATTAGCAGTTTTTTTGAGATATCTGACATTAACATTTTTAAACGGCCGCCATTTTGAAAATATTCAAAAGAACATTCTGATTTTTCGTACAGCGGTAAACGCTGTTGTACCTATTTTTAGTACAAATAGGTGTACTAAGTTTGAGCTAAACTATGTTTATGTGAACTTTTTTCTTTGTTTTTGCATGTATGATCATGTAAAAAATTTGTTTACCATAATTTTGAATCACCCTGCTCTCCTATATAATTACATTTTTATTTTCTATTCTTGGGTATTGTAGACAATTTCCAAGAACCAACGTTTTCAGTTTTTTTTGTCAATAACTCACTTTAAGGGACAGAAAAAGTAAAACCTTTATTCTTTGCCTGTAAAAAAGTTGGGTCAAATTAAAAGTTTTTGAGATAGTCGGCATGAACATTGAAATAGCCTTCATTTTTAAATGTACAGTGGAAATCAGCAGATTATTTTTCTCTAATGTAGTCTTTATAAAACTAAGTTGCACGTCAAATGTCACCTTATTCTAATATACTGTTAAAAGAAAATGATTTTTAGGAAACACCCTGTATATTATTGTTTATTAAGTTGGTAAGCCTATAAATAATATTTGAAGTTGTAAGTATAGGTATGGGAAATTGTGCTTTAGTGGAAAATCACCATGCTTCTTAAGAAATATAAACTGTTGGCATACGGCTAAACAATTTTCATAGCAGATTAGAGGCCATCTTTCGGCTTGAGAAGATTGGTTTCAAGATCAAATAAATCTGAGAAATAGAGTGGTCTGGTTTACGTACTGGTCCAAAATAGACGAGGGTACAGGAGCAGGGATAAAATACATTCGACCTTTAAATTTGAGTTATCTCCGTTATTTATGACCAATTTATTAAAAACCATTTATCGTTGGATAAGTCAAAAAATTTGGTGTCTACATTTTTTTTAGTAAAATGTATAGTTTTCTAGATATTTAACTTTGAAAATTTTCAACTGCTTCCATTTGAAAACATATTGTTGAAGGAAAATAAATTTTTAAAGTCAAATTTACCCTATTTAGATGAATATTCATACACAGTTTCATGATTATATCTTAAACCGTTTCTGAGAAATTAAGGTGTTTGTAAAAATCACATACAGATGGACAGACAGAAAACACATCGAGATAGTAGGATAGAACACATGTTATATTCTATTATTTGCTTGTTTTTAGCTGACAAATAACCCCGTAAAGTCAAAGCTAGACACCCTGAAGAACAATTATTAGGTACAAATTCACTAGTTAGTATTAACAAAGCAACAATATGTACAGCAATTTTATATATTTTTACATAAAACTGCAGTCTTATCCGTTCCGCAGATTTTCATTGTCCGTGTTCGTTAAAATTGGAGTCGGTAAAACGAACAAATGTTTTTATATCTCGTAAGAAACGGTTAACTAAGTTAACTAAATTTTCTGTGTTATATTTGCTTAGGCCTAATTTAAACAATTACAATCATTAAAATCTGCAATATACTAAATCGAAATGTAAAATTGCTAAACGTTATTGCTGGAACATTTCAATTCTGTAAATTTGGAAGGGTCTATAAGGTAGATTTTTTAACCAAGCACATTCCCATATCAATACCTGGTAAATAAATGTCTTTAAATTTATATAAACTTTATACTGATGCAAAGAAACTAACATTTTGCAGCTAAAATTGTTTGGCATAAACAGATAATTTTAAGGTACCTACAGTAATAATAATTTTTAACTGTGCAAAAAATGTACAATAAATGTATACACAATTTAAAGGTGTATTGAATATACAGGGTGTCCTGTAAGTAAAGTACCAAACTTTGGGAAATGGTTCTAAGGGTCAAAATAAAGAGAATATAAAGAATTACATTTTTACCAAAAACGCTTTGTTTTTCAGATATCCACCATTTTGTTTTTACTACAAAATAATTCATATCAAGCGAACGGTTTGACCGATTGTGTTCAAACTTGCATGAAGTGTAACCTGACAATGATATATTTTAAGAAAAATAAGCTATAAATATCCATTATACGTTTCAAAATGGCGGCTGTTTGAAAATTTCAAACGTAAATTATCCCAAAACCGTACATTTTAACAAAAAATTTCAAGACACCTTTTCTATAACAGTTTTAATTCCCTATCGGATGGTGTAACTGTCAAAACAATGAAACGGATGAAGGATAATAGTTAAATTAAAGATAATAGCAGCATACATATCGTTGTGTATACTGTGTTGGTATAGGATGTCGGGGTTAAACAAACTAATTATTACACATAACTTAACTATTATCCTTTAGTTTGGCACTTTACTTACGGGTCACCCTGTATAGTTTGAAAACATAAAATAATGAATGGAAAACAAAATTTTCACAAATAAAATGAGTTATTACCTGAATTTATACTTGGTTAACACTCACCAATACATAATACAAAAATATTTGCTAAAGAACCTAATTCTAGGCTTAAAAACTGTATTAGACATACTTTAGAAAAAACCATTCACTGCATACAAACAACACAAAAAGCAAACAAGCACAATTTGCTATTTTAAAAGTTTAAAACGACTTACAGGCTGTTCAATGCCCATACAAAGTTTCCCTTCAAATTTCTTAATAATAAAAAAATATGTTTAAAGAATCCAACTTTTAACTCATTTCAATTCTTATAATAGCCTATATTTACATGAATTTGTCCTATACATATCAGACATACTTACTAAAAAACTTTGTAAAAAATAATCTACATAAATATTTTTTCCTATAAAACAAAAATGTAAATTGAACATTCTAACTAAAGTTTATTAGTAGATTTATTTAAATTCAAAAGTAAAAATGTTTTAAAAATAAATGCCTTTCATCAATTTACAGGTTGAAAAAAATCACAGTTATTTAAGTTTAACACATTAGAAACAAAAATTAAAAATGTATCTAACCTGCAACTACTTTAGAATAAATATTTAACTTTTTTGAGAATTAATAAGTACAGTACCCTCACTGCAGTAATGTGACCCAAGAGGTGAAGAAAATAAACGGTACCAGGAAACTGACACATACTTTCTCCCTCATTATAGGAACTTACATTTTTAAAAGTAATTTTCCCATAAAATAAAGGAAAAACCAACTTTTCTTAAAAACGGCTCGATTTTGATTAAAGTTTTATAGTTTATAGTACTTTAGGTCCCTAATAAACTATAAAACTTTAATCAAAATCGTTAGAGCCATTTTTGAGAAAAGTTGATTTTTCCGTTATTTTAAGGATTTTGGGAAAATTACCCTTAAAAATAAAAAATTAACAAAAATGAAAAAAAGCCTGGAGATACTGTGGATTAGTACCTCCATACCAAATTTCATCAAAATCGGACGACTGGTTTAGGCTCTAGGTCTGATAACATCCACACACACACAGACATCACTCCGAAAACCACTTTTTTTAGGTTCAGGGGGACCCAAAACTGATATTTCCACCAAAAACTCAAACTCGAAAATTTTGATGAATACAATACTTTCTCATGGTAAGGAGGAGAAAGTAAAAGAGACCAAGTTTTCCAACCCCAATAAAAAATATAGACCTCTGTTGTTTCACTGTATATGATTTACCTTAATTAGCGAATTTCCATAGGACAAATGAGTTATTGTAGTGGCCCTTATGGTGAGACCAAAGGACGGGAGTAGCAAATGAGCATCGATCACGGTCCCCAGAACATGTTTTGGGGTGTCATTAAAATTCACACATATATATATATATGTGTTCGCACTCTAGCGGCCGCATTTTAAATCCGATTTGATCCAAATTTGGTACACGTGTTGTTTGTCTATGTCACTCGGATGAGTTCGTTAGCCAAAAAAATCCAACAACTGGAAGTACGTTTTTTGACCGGAAGTAACTATTTTTTGAGATTTTACTACGAGAATGAAATTTTTTTAGAGTTTTTCTAGAAATATAAATGTAGGATGTTATTCTGCACATTTTGTTTTTTTACACGACCTTATAGCTCGCTTGGTTCCCCCAAAATGTAAAATACCATAAAAGTACCCGGTTCGAAGCCAAGTAGTGCAAACTCGCGAGGCCACTAGGAGGAAACAAATTCTACTAATGTATTGCGTACACACAGACAGCTGTTCAACGCCTTCTTGAGTAGACCTATTTCCCAAATTGTTGGTTGAAACCCTAAAACATAGGCATATAAACTTAATTTTCGAAATTTGCTCAACTCACGACAGCGGTCCGGCTGCGTGGTCTAATTATTTAATTTCCTTTATCAGTGTAAATAAGAATTAAATAAATAGGTAAGTTATACAAAGTTTAAGCTCAATATCTCAACTTTCTATTTCCAAAATGATTAATTTGAAAAAAAGGAAGAAAATGGTGGATAGTTAAAAACAAAGCATTTCCAGACTAATGTTTATATGAACTTTTTCTTTGTTTATGCATTTTGAATTACCCTGTATAGGGTACCATGTTTATATTGTGCAATACACTATTTATAAAGTATTTATAGTACAAAATTTACTAAATACGCCAAACTAATACAATGAGAAAAGAATATAAGCCTTAAAGTTGAGTATGATTAAAACAAGACAGTATATTAGAGTATCACACAAAAGTCCTATGGAAAAACCGAACCAATCCATTTACAGGAATTACCTTCCTCCAGACCAAACAAAATGTACAGAAAACAGTTTCACATAAACAAATTAATCCAACTAATTACCTATAACTTTCTCGCAAGAAATTTCCTTTGGAATAAAAAATATTTCTCCCTTTGAATATTTGTAATTACCTGTACTTTTATTAAACATATGAAAACTTAGTATATAACATTTTATACACATAAATAAAATTGAAGTGTCTGTGGTTTTGAAATAAATATATTTCTAAGCTCATATGGTAATTCACATTTTACCAAAAGCTAAACATGCATTTTTTGTCCCCGTGCTAACTCCCGAACGGTTGAACCAAATTTGACGAAACTTTCATTGGCATAGGATCTTTCACAGATTAATCTAGGCTATTTTTTATCCCGGAAATATTTTGGGTTCCTGGGTTTGGCAAACGGACGTTACACGCAACCAATCCAACCATTATAAATAAAACAACTGATTTGAATCAAAAGCCTAACACTTTGATAACATCGTTTGTGTCTTAATTTTCTGTATACGCTGGTTTAACCGTTAAATATATATCAAAACAGTATGCAATGTGAAATGTACTCATAGATGTTAAGTACACGTCAACAACTGATTTATGTAACTTTTATGTTCGTTCAGGAGTTATGAGTAACAAACTGACGGAAAACAGCATGTTTAGCGTTTATTTGGGGCATAGCTAATAATTTACATAGCTATAAGGGATACATAGATCGATTTAAGCGAAACTCACTGTGCGTTTTTAGGCCTCGGATCTAAAATTGTTTTTTCTATTGCGCCTAATGGAAAAGCACAATATTTACCCGATAGTCCTTTTATTTATTTAATCACATCTGCAAGCGAAGCCACAGGTTCTAGTTAGTTTGTTATAAAACAAAGCCTTACTTATTTATATTTCAGACAGTTTTCTCTAAAAGGTTTTGTACATTGTACAGAAGTTGGTAAAAATAGAAGTAGTCCATTATGGAGTTGTTTTGGTGTAATTGGTTATACTATCAAGTTAGGCTTGAGGAGAAAGTGGAAGGGAGGACACCAGACACATTTCTAGTTCGAGGGTACTGTACAACCTATTCTTGTTGTATAAACAGGTATCGATTGATAATTGTTTACGACAATTTAAATTCAATTAATATTTAGAATGGCTGCAGTTAGCAGGATATTAAACATATTTTAAAAACTTTGTGAAATAAAAAACCCTGAGATTTTGGTTTGAAACATATATGTAAAACTAGAGTTTTAAAGTCCTAATTTAAAATTTTCCATTTTTACAAACAGTATGACATACTATCCGTAGTATGACATAACGGGTTGCACATTTCGAGTTGTATTAGTTGGGGGAGTAATGAGACTCTTTAGACCCTGAACATATTTTTGTTGAATCTGGTCAAACAAAAAGCAGATTTATTTGTTCAGCTCGTATAAACCTGTAGACTTGTTCGTTTACTGCTTTGATTTTCAAAAAAATTGATCAAGGGGGAAAGCACAGACAAGCTATAATTGACATCTCTAAATACACCCACTGTCAACACTTGGATTTGAAGTAAGGATCTTCAGCTTTGGCGCCAGGTATACTTACCGTTATAAGGCCACCATTAAAATTTAAAATCCTTGGATAAGGACGGCTAATTGACATGGAAGCTTCAGTGAGCTCACATGCTAAAACAAGGATCTATTTTAAAGGTGACTTTATAGCTCAATTGATAAAGTGTACTATGAAAAATAGGGGCGGATCCAGAGAGGGTGATAGGGGCAACTGCGCCATAGAAAAATTAAATAAATTACTTCTACGATACAGAATTTAGTTTACATGGAAGAGCCTAACACCTGTCTGATAGCGGGGCTTCACTCTATATAAAATTTAAATAAATGAGTTATAAATACAGAATATTTAGTTTATATTTAAGATTGCAAGCTGGCCCCAGCGCCATATAAAATGAAGTGAGTTGAAATCGCATACAGCAAGAGATAGCGAAACAAATACATTTTTCTCGCATGCCGGCCTCCATCTTGTGAAGAGCTAGCTCTATTGGCAGATGATTAACAATGACAGTTCGCTCGCATTCTCTTGTTTACATAATTACATAACTTCCCAGTTTACATAACTTCCCAACCATAATTATTAGGTGACCCTTATGGTAAGACCTAAGATCGGGAGTAGTAAATGAGCTCCGCGTTTTGGGGTGTCAATAAAAATGTTATATATATGTATTCGCACTCTAGCGGCCGCATTTTAAGTCCGATTTGATACACATGTTGGTTGTCTAAGTCACTCGGACGAGTTCGTTAGCAAAAAAATCAAACTACAGGAACTTAATTCTCATTAGCAGTTCAGCTGCATTATCAAATTGTTTAAATATAGTATACAAATTCACGTTTGAACAAAAATCATACTAAAGTGGAAAATTATGGGCTGAATGTACAAGTTTTAAGAGTAAATTTAAAACGCTTAACTGAAAGGGGGCCCCACAAGGATGAGATCCACCACTGACGTCAAACTTTCAAACTCAGTGGCTCTTTCCACGAGTGATTCTACTCCCTTACTTTACTAGTCCAGGTGGGTTAAAGATTTTAAACAAAAAATTCAAATATTTAAGAAATGTGGCGTATAAAAAATGCCTTGGGGCATTTGTGAACTAGTATATGCAGGACAACCTGGCCATTCTTTTAAAACAACTCATATGGAAATCGCTGCCAATACATTAAAAGTGATTTAAAGGCAAACTTTCCAGTATCCGATATAGATACTTTGAAATATCTGTTTATATACTGGTTAAGAACAAATTGATATTAACAATACTTTTTAACATAGATACTTTCTGTCGCCTTCACAAAGACAATGCATACTAATTTTACAGTTCTATTGAGTATACGTTCAAGTATTTATATACTATGCTTCATGATATGTATTGTTCAGTATCGTTTGAGAGTAAAATTTTACGCAATAATTAAAGTATTCATGTAAAACTTAAGGTTATTTTAGTAATAAACTAAACCAACTTAATTAATAATAAATAAAAGAAAAGTTGGTTAAATTCAATTAAAACCGTGATTAAATCTAAAGATCTATATTTTATTTAGTACAAAAGCCTGTCTTTGACAGACTGATACTTTCAATTTTGAGTATCTGTGACTTCGCCCAGTCATGTAACAGATACAAAATATCGGCGACTAATACTTTGCCCCATTTCTACAATATATTCAACTACAGGGAATGTCTAGCTTCAACCTACCAACCATATTTGTAGATATGGGAAACCATTCCAGTAAGGTTTGTTACCATTTAAATAACCATTTTGGCTCAGTACAGTCAGGGAGCTCCCAAGTGGAAAATGTTTTGTATTGTGCAAATGTGTACAGTTGTATGACCTGACAATTATAGCCTGTCATTGCTTTTTGACTAAAAAATTTACATTTAACCAAAGGTAATTTATATTTTTCACTGTACTGGATTTTCTTTAGCGAGCAAATTATTAGCTAATGTCCGTAGGAAAAATTAGCTAAGCTAGCTCTCATGGTAAGATCTAAAGTCGGGCATGGTCGATGATAGATTTTGGGTGAATCTGAAGGGCTAGAAGATGGTGTAAAAAACAAATTGTCCAGAACAATCTCCTACATTTTTTAAAAAACCCTTAAAAACTGTCATTCTAGTATGAAAAATAAAAAAACGTTTACTTCCGGTTCTTGGATTTTTGGCTAAAGAACTAGTTCGAGCGATTTTGAAAACCAATGTGTGTACCAAGTTTGGACGTTAAGAGTACAAAAATCTATGCATAAAATTTTTAATGACACCCCAAAACGTATTCTGGGGTCTTAGATCGTTGCTCATCGACTACTCCCAGATCTTAGGTCTCAACATAAGAGTCACTGCAATAGCTCATCTTTCCTATGGAAATTCGCTAATAAGTGATGAAGTACACATACTCCATGTGCTGTACGTTACAAACAGCAAAAATTAAATATGTTAGTTATCAACTATAATATGTTGAGAGATCCAACTCAAAATCTCCAGAACCACGATGCGCATATAGGGTTTAAAATTGGATGGCAGGTAATCGCTAAGTAAGGATTTTTGCCAATTTCATGACCAAGTGCTAGTTGTAAAATTAATCAAGTTTATTTATTCAAAATCAAAACAACTTTTGAAATTCCTTATATACAGATATACATGGTGTACAAAACTCTCTGGTCCCCTTTTGTGTATTTTATCTTGGGGTCGAGACAAACACATTTCACAATATAAACATGGGTCTCGGGTGCTTACTTTTCCGTCTGCCTATATGTGTTTTTTACAAAATAATTCATATCTAGAGGACGGTTTGACCGATGATGTTCAAACTTGACATGAAGTTATACCTAACAATGATCTATTTTAAGTAAAATAAGCGATTATATCCAATCATGCGTTTCAAAATAGCAGCTGTTTGAAAATTTCAAACCTGAACTATTCAAAAACCGTATATTTTAATACAAAATTTCAAGACATCTTATTTTTAGCCCTGTTAATTCCCTATTGGCTGGTGTAACTGTCTAAACAATCGGATAGACAAGTTGTGTCTAATAATTAAATTGGTTTGTTCAACCTAGCATACAGAAAACACCAGAAAATGGGGGATACATCTTGATAGTTACTTTGTTTTTGTATTTAAGGATGAAAAGTGGATTGATGAACAATTTAAAATATGTAATACATTATTTGATTGTAATAAAAGCATAGACAAACTTAATCATTCGATTGTTTAGGCAGTTACACCAGCCAAAAAGGAATTAAAAGGGCTACAAAAAAAAATGTTTTGACATTTTTCTTTAAAGGATTCAGTTTTTGGGCAATTCAAGCATGAAATTTTCAAACAGCCGCTATTTTGAAACGCATGATTGGATATAATTGTTTATTTTTTAAAAAAATAGATCATTGTTAGCTTAAACTTCATGTCAAGTTTGAACTCAATCGGTTAAACCGTTCTCTAGATATGAATTATTTTGTAAAAAACACATCCAGACAGGCGAAAAAGTAAGCATCATAGACCCATGTTTATATTGTGAAATAAGTTTGTCTCGACCCCAGGAACAAATCCACAAAAGAAGACCAGAGAGTTCGGGGACACACTGTATATATATGTTTATTTGGGGCTAGATTCTAGAGAGGGTAAATGTTTTTGACAATAATCTTTGTAACCACAAAAATCTCAGAAACCGAAGAAAAGTAAACCATTAACAGAGGCATGGGCTTTCAGCTAGTAAAATTACATACGATTGGTAAATGTAATGTATGTATCTTTTTATTAAAGTAGAAAGAAGTGGATCTGACACTTAAAACACATCAGATTATAAAATGTTGGTGCAATCCTCGAGATAACGGACTAGCGTTGTAGAAAATCTATCGTGCTGCACTTTACAGAAAAACACTGGTTGTCATGGTAACAGTACTAGCAGCATGTGTGACAGTTCATTACACAGTAAGATAGCTAGCCTGATTAATCATTCCGTAGTCTTATGTATTGCCAGTTTAATTCCTAGCCGGTAAGATTTCTTCAAATACTAGTTAAACTTGAATACGATTCGATAAATATACCTTGCCAATTAGTTATATCGAGGATTCTGTGTACATTAAGGTATTCCGAAAAGAAAACATGTTATTAGCGAATTTTCATAGAAAAGAAGAGTTATTGCAGTGACTCTTATCGTGAGACCTAAGATCGGAAATGGTCAATGAGCATCGAACATGTGTCATTAAAACTTGTATGTACAGCAGGGCTGTGCAAATAGTTCGAAAATAGATTCGAATCCGAATCCATGTCTGGATTCGATTCGGATTCGATAGTCGAATCCGCCATGCAAAAATATTCGGATTCGTATTCGAAAACGAATCCGCTAATCCAGATTCGGTTCGAAAGATCGAATAGTGACTGAAAAGATTCGAAAATTTTTCAATGATAAAACAGTACGAATGAGAAAAAAAGTAATTAACGGTTTTGAACAGAGAATGTTGCACCATGTTAGGCTGCTGTGAATTAAATGTTTTACTGCAGCCTATAAATGTTGCAGTTTGATTTCTTAATTTTGGACATTACCTGATTTAATTAGCCTATTAAATTTGTATTATGTTATTCACCTAATAATAATTATTAACTAAATTATGATACCAGTTAGTAGGTGGGCTGTATTTGATTGTGTTAAATTCCCAATAAAAAGAAGTTGGACTTGGATTCAATGTTAGTTTTTAATATAATTTAATTTTAAAATAAGCTGCTCACAGTCCAATAAATAATAATTTTTATAAACACCTTTTAAAATATATATTTTTTTAATATTTTGTATCAATTCAATAACCTTAAGATAATTTGGATTCGATTTGAATTCGTAGACTTGAGATTCGGATTCATAGGCTTGGGATTCGGACTCGATTCGGTTTCGTAATTTGCCTAAAAATATTATTCGGATTCGTAATTAGCATACAAATATTATTCGGATTCGAAATGACTTAAAAAATATTATTCGGATTCGTAATTAGCATACAAATATTATTCGGATTCGAAATGACTTAAAAAATATTATTCGGATTCGATCTAGAATTTCTGGATTCGCACAGCCCTGATGTACAGTATATATGTTTACTCTCTAAATTTAACATATGGTTTGGTAGAAATGTTGGTTTCCTAAGTGACTCGGACGAATTCGTCAGACCAAAAAATCAATAACGGGAAGCATGTTTTATGACAGGGAAAAAAATTTTTTTTGAGATTTTATTTAAAAATATAAATGTAGGAGATTATTTTGTACATTATAGCCCGACTGGTTCAACCAAAATAAATCGCAACGTAAAATGCCATAAATTTCCCGAATCCATGTGGTGGTTTTTCCTGTGTGGGCAGCTTTTAATCCAAGCCGACGACCAAAATACAAACTCGCCGAGACAGTTTTTCTACCTTGAGCGGAACGAAATAGCATAGGAGCCGGGGCTGTTGGCTGAGATGCAAACAAATTCTACAAATATATTTTATAAATGCAGGCAGTTATTCAGCGCCTATAGGAGTAGACCAATTTCCAAATAGTTGGTTGAAACCCATAAACTTAATTTTGGAAAATTTGCTTAACTCACATCAGCGTTGTCGAATTATTGTTTTTAGGCTGTATCAGCAGAATATGTTTAACTACAGTAGAACCCCTCTTAACCGGCCTATCCCATCAAACAACAGAATTTTTTCTCTTACAGATTACATTACTGTAACTGGCCGAAGTCTCAAACATTGATTGTTTGACGGACATTTCCTGGAAAATAAAGCTGCAATGTGTTCAATGTGTTAGTGTTGTGGCAGACAGAACAGGTAATGGGGAGCGTGAGTTTGATTCTCCTCTTGCTTCCGCGGCAACTGCATTTTTTCTTTGAATCAATTGACAAAGTGGCATCCTTTGTTTCTTTTTCTTAGTCTGTTGCTTTGTCGGAACTTTTACTGAATATCATGGGAGCAAAATATGTAATATTTGTAATATATGTTGATCAGCAAAAAGATTCAACGGCATTAGACGTGATTAACGTACAAAAATGGAGAGACTTGGTTTTAAAAAAATCTTTGAATGTTAAAGAACAGAAAAAATAACTGATTTTTTGATACAGTGTAAGTTACGTAAATTCTGTTTTCAAAGTTCATGTAAGTTTAAAATGTTTAATTTGTTGGTGTTTGTTTATGTATACATGTTGTACATACAATAAAATGGGTTGCAGTAACGTTTTATTTGCTTGTTTATGAAATATGTAGGTTATTTTTGAACAAAAAACTACTTTTTATGGGAATCTTAGATCAACCGGCCAGACCGGTTAAGGGAGAGGTTCTACTGTATTCACAAAATCAATAAGAAGCTCTTTGAAGGATTTATAACTAAACAGTTTGTATGTGTTGATCTTCTTTAGATATCATTTGAAACATTAAAAAACAATGTTTCCCAGAGTTTGTTACAAAGAAAATGCATAGCGTGTAACACGGTTGATGGTTACAAAGCTAGTCCAGATCTAGTCTGTCGTAGCAAAGAGTGACTGTACAAACCAATTTCTTAAATTAAAAGTAAAGGAAAATAAAAAAAAACCACAAAAATTAAGAACCAAAATATACAATTAAACTTATTATGTTCAATTTAATCTTTATTTACGCACAAGATTATATATATAGTGCTATAGGCAACAAAAGGTTTGAGAAATGAAATCAGAACAAATTATACATCCAACGGAAAAAGCTCACGTTTAAAATTAAAAATCTGTACAAAGCAAAGAAGTTTGCGACTGCATTTTTGTTTTTGAAATTTGTTAGTTTGGAAGCAAAATAGAAAGGCCAGTACAACTTAGCAAGGACGTGAGCACTTGAAATTCCACGTTCAGTCTAGCGAACCTTAAGTTCAGCTTGAAAATGTCACGACAATTAGTTCTGCAAGTGTTGAGTACATGATATGAGTACATGAGTACTTGACACTAGCTAAAAAATCATAGTTTGATTTGAAATTAGGGTCGCAACACAAAATTTGTTGTCATGACAACTGGCTTTAGTTTTTCCTATAACAAATGCAGTAGCACTAAAACTCTTATTTATCTCAAATGAAAACAATCTTTTACAATATTACATCGCATTTAAATTTTAATATTTCCAAATGTATTTTGTACATGACCTAACCTCACCGAGACAAATTTATAAACAAGCCTCTAACAAATTGGCAATTTAAAAAAAAGAAAGAAAGCCTGTAAAATAAACTGCAATCACGTAAATTTCTACAACGCACACTCCTTTCGAATTGATCCAGTTTTATTTCCAATAAAATCTATACAAAAAATGCAGACTCAAACCGCAACAAAGGAGCAAAGAGGTAATCAAAAATTACAATAAAAACTTAAACACTATTTACCCAGCCCTTAACAATATATTAATTACTGAAGTCATATTAACCTAATTTACATATTACATGCTTATTTTATATAATTTTCATTTACAACGTCCTCCAGATTTGCAAAATAAAATTTTATACATCATTGAAATATTGTACACAGAATTATTAAATCTAGAATCTAGGATGTCTATAGTAGGATACAAATACATTGCCGTACTTAAGTGTTTTATGCACATAACCTAAAAATTTTAGGTATAAAACATTTAACTTCCCTTATTGACGTGACATTAAAACATCATGTCATTTTGACATCAGAACATTATTTAGTTAAACAAATTCAAAACGTCGCTACAATTAATTTTTGGAGTACAGAAATTTCTAGCAGGCGACATTTACTCAACACTAGTAGAAAAATTAAACTCATTTTGGTATCTAGTAACATAGGCTGTCGTGCCACAAAATTTATTTTCTTGACAAATAATCAAAAATGACGTGGCACTTAATCCATGATTTTTTTTCACACGAAATAACAACTTTAACCCTGGAACTGCCGATCAATACCTATTCGGTTGATCATGAACTCTCGTCATTTCAGAGCCCCTTCCTGTTAGAATTTTATACTCCTTGAAAATTTAGAAAATTATTTTTCATCACACGACACCGAAAGTAGACATTTTCGTTGCCTTCATTGACTTCCGAAAGATGTAGTTTCCCAATCTCCAATTTAGAGTGAGGGAAAATTTGTCATCTGATTTTCCATTGCTTTCCAAGTTGCATTTTCGCCCACCAATAGCGACAACATTCTTTCCAATGTAAATTGTGCATTTGGAAACAGGTGGTCTTATTTAGTCAACAATTTAAATTTCAAACAAACATTAAGCTTTCCGTTGTTTAATTTCTGGTTCGAAAGTAGAAATAATGGAAAACTTAATATTAATTTTCGCTGAAGTACATTTCAGACACCAGATTGCGAACAAATTTATCACTATATAATACAAGGCTATACAGAATAAAATTGCCTTAAGAGTGATAATGCAATTATCAAAGTTAAGCCTCTGCCAGGCGAAAAACTGGAGGACATGCATTAGGAAGCCATTGAAAATTCTGATTTTTGTGCTTTCGAACAAAGCGTTGGGAAGGGAACGATCAAGAAGTTGCGGATCACGTTCGCAATTGGTTGATGACCAACCACAAAGTTTCTTTGGAAGAAGGGATCTACAAGCTTTCAAAATGTTGGGGAGTAAAAATCTAACCAAATCAATAATTCTAGGCATACAAAAATATTAAACTGGTCCGCTGAAAGGATTTGATGAAGTTGTAAACATAATAACCTTAAAATATAATCTAGGCTAGGTTATGTATTAAACTGTTCTAACTAATCAGCTGTTATACACTTGCATTATTATATCTCTTATAAACACAAACCGTAACTATAAGTTGGAAACATAATCATGGTTCAGATAGTTAATTTGATTGAAGTATTAAAGCTGACTGACGGAATCATTTGTGATATGTTTGAATCGCTGTTTCTTCGTATGCTAAATAAAGTTTGTGACTTTAAAATGATAACAAGCTACTGAAGAAATCAAAAAATATACTCGAGTGCCATTTTGTTTATCAATACCTTTTTGTCAAATTTTATCCTTCAAAACATTAGTTTTTGAGATCTGTAGAAAGGAAAGAGGAACTGCAAATTATTATAGAAGGTATAAGTTCAGTTGATTCTAATATTTAAGATAGTAAAAATTATTTAAAAGGTAGAATCAATTATTTCAGAAGCATATGCCTAGTCCAACAGGAATGAAGTACTATTTGTTAGTAATTACAATTTTTCTTTATCAGAAACAATCGATTTGAACTACGTTCGACTATAGACATCCAGATTCAGAGGCAACAACAAATAAATTAGAAAAATCCACAAAATAAATGATCAAGTTAACATTATTTATTTCCAATACCCAAGTATTAACACTACCATTATGCTCTTGATAGAAAAAAAAGAGAAATAAAACTTCTATTTTGTTCAACGAAGAAACAAAGATGAGAAAAATAATTTACAACAAGGCACAAAATAAAAATATTTCAACGAAAATCCACCAAAATATACATCTTGGTTAATAAATAAAAATAAAAACTGACGATGTACTGTAATGTGTTTGCAGTGAGAAGGGCATTTATTGTAAAAAATCTCAAATCCAGATAAACAATTATTTCGAGTTGTTTATCCGGTGCTCGCTTATTCTAGAACCTTCAGCACTTTGCCGATCGCAATTGTTTTTCCTGAAACAAAAGAAGAATATTAGTTGAATATAATAGAAACGAATGACAAACTTATCTTACAATTCATAAAATTAATTTAAACATACTGGCTTGAAGCAGGGTTCTTTCAGAAAATTATTGATAATTGATTTAAAATAAAACTAGAGTAAAAACTTGGTGGATAACTTACAAATTGAGTGGTCAACCTAAAAATATAGATAACAATTTGGCAGTTAACCTAAAAGTTAGGTCACAAAATTTAAGGTTGACCATAAATTAAGTAAAAATTTGGTGGTTAACCTAAACATTTAGTGGTCAACATAAAACAATTAGGTAACATGTTGGAGATTAACCAAAAAATTAAGTAAAAATTTCTTCGCTAACTTAAATATCAATTAAAAATTTGGTAACATTTTAGAGGTTAATCTAAAAATTATATAAAAATTTGGTGATTACCCTAAAAATCAATTAAAAATTTGTAAAATTTTGGAGGTTACCTTAACATATAGGTCAACTTTGGTGGTTATCCTAAAACTCTATTAAAAATTTGATAACATTTTGGAGGTTAACCTAAAAATTAGGTCAACATTTGTTTGTTATCCTAACAATCAATTAAAAATTTGGTGGTTAACCTAAAAATTAGCGGTTAACATAAAAATTAGGTGGTTAATCTAAAAATTTGGTAAAATTATGGAGTTAACCTAAATAATGTTTACCCTACTACTTTAGGAACAGAGCCAAGAATCATCTGAACACCCCTCCCCCCACCTTCCCGTGCCTAAGTGGGATAATTTTTATTCCCATATTTCTACAACCTCCAGTCCCAAAATTTGTCTCTGAAGGCACTGTGATTTAAAACAAAATAATTTCTCCCGATTCTTGAGGCTCGAAGTAGTGTTGTTTCTCATGTTTCGACTGATTAGTTAGCTAGCTCCACACCGCATGTGCGGTCGGTTACACTCTGCATTCATATTCGTAGCCTAAAGCAGTCAACTTTTTTAGAAAGGAAAGACGCAACAAGCCTATAACTGATCCCACTCCCAAATAATCATCCTCAACTTACCTTCATCTCTAAGTGTAAATCTTCCCATCTGAGGGAAATATTTAAAAGGTTCGAGACAAATAACGCCCGCACATTCTATCCTCATAATAGCAACTTGATCTTGTTTGACAAATCGTGGTCGTGTTTTAGATTTTTCTCCAGTCTTCTTATCAATTAGACAGAGTAAGGCCTGAAATAAAAATTGTTCAATTCAATATACATCCGTTCACAATTTAATAAAGTTCAAAAGCCTAAAACAAGACTATAACACTTTGAAATCACAATAACATTACTATATATACATTTAAAAAATATTGAATATTCAAGACAAATATATACAGAAAACACTTAACCTTATAAAAATTCATACAGACATACGATAAAAGTTAAAAAATATTAGTTATTACAATAGAGCAAATTACACTAAAATAATAATGACTTACTAGTACGTTATGTACAAAAGGAGTGGTGACAATCTCTAACATCATTTGTAGTGTTTTGCTAGCCTCACAATTTTAATTCATTTTTAAGACACTTTACACAAAATATTTTTGATACGAAGTAAGTGCTTTATTGCAGTTAAACATTTTTTACAATGCAACGGGGAAAAGTCAAAACTTTACATATTATGTACATAAAATTAAAAATTTGGAGTACCATACTAAAGACACAAATTGTAGCATTTTTAAAAAACTAGATTGTATTGCTAGATTCAATAGATCACATTGAATAACATTCAATGAGTGAAAGGGTTGAACCACTTAAAATAAGAGCTTTCAATCTGCTTTCAAAATTCAAAAGTTTTATTGTCGTAATATAAAAAAACCTGTAGGAGTAAAATTTAAAAAGTACAATACAACAATAAAATTAAATAAGGATAACAAATAATTACAATTAAACAAGAATATATAACTATAAATAACTACAAAATGACAACTTATATAATAAACATTTAAAACTTAATGAACTGGTGGCACAAACCACACAATCCTACATAGAATTGAAAGCTTTTAGTTTGAGCCAATTACTGACTCTTAATTTAAAATTCTTCAAACCAGTTGTGTCCAAGCCTCCTCAGGCAATTTATTAAAAAATTTTATCTTTACACATAAATGGCTATTGCCAGTTTTTTGAAGCCTTGCAGGTATAAAATATTTGTTTCTAGTACTGTAACTGTGGACATCTTGCCAAAGAGTACAACTCTTAAGATTTTCCTTCACATTTAGTTAACGGTTTATATATTTAAGCCCAGTAAATATATAAACTGGGTAATGTCAGGTCACTGGAATGTCTAAGCGGAATAGGGAAAGCGACGGATGAGAGTAACACACTTTACTGAGAGAAAAGTTTAAAGGCGTTAGAGGACACGGTTTGTTGTTTAGGAACAAATGATTCACTGTCTACTGGTACAAAACTGTCTTATTGCCAAACATTTGGTTGTAAGGCTGCACAGGTATTTGTGCACTATTTCACAAAAACCAATTAACTGTACACTAGTAGCAACCCACAGGTGTTCGGGCACTAATTGGTGGTAAAATAGGCTGAGTTATACAGTGGAACTTCCCATATCCGACCTTCCCACATCCGACTCCTCCCGATATCCGACCGTCCGTCTGTCTATTGTTTACTCGCGCTCTCACGGTCCGTTTCCGTTCGCGAGCCTGTACAGACTTGAAAAAGTGACTCATCGATACTATGCTTTACTTTTGGGTAAAAAACTGTCAGTTTAGCCGTGGTTGTTGATGTGGAATGTCAGTTTGTGCGTTTATGTCAATTGTTTTGTTCGTGGTTTTTCCCATAATCTGCGGAGTGTGAAGTTTTTTAGTTTGAGGTTACGAGTTACGTGTGTGACAATGACAACTGAAAAACGTAAACGTGTTTGTGTTTCACTTCAACAAAAACTTTGAATGTAAAACAACTTGTTTGAAATGTAAAATCATTACAACTTGTAAATGATAATCAATAGTTTTACAAGTTGAATATACAATATTTACGTATTTAATTTCATGTCAGAAAATGTTTGAAATGTATACACAATATTTTTAAAGGTGTAATAAAGTTGTATTACAGTACTGTGTGGCATTTATTTTACCTGGGAACGGCATTTTACGCTCCTCCCGATATCCGACCTTTTGGCCGTTCCGACCACGGCCCGGTCTCGTCATGGTCGGATATGGGAGGTTCTACTGTATTTGTTGTTCGAACTCGGAGAGGTCAACATTTATTCCGTATTTTATTAGTTAGATCATTGGTTTATGTCTACGTATGTTTTTGGCATATAATTGTATAGCCCTCAATTATAAAAAGTCTTCCCAAGACAGATATTTGAGATGCATCGCACAACGAGAAAAGACAAGGCTGTTGTCCCGAGACCAGTAGTACCAAGCGGCAACAAACATCCAATACGTCTGACAGGGTGCCACTTCCGTCAAACAAGGAAGTTTCATAAGCGATGCTACACTAACAAAAGTAGAAAAACATAACCTACAGCGCCCTTATTGTAATGTGATGTTTGGCATAAAACCTTGTTTTAAAGATTTTCATACCAAAAAATATAGAATTTTTTAAATAATTTAGGTTTTTAGTAAAAACCATAATAAACGACTTCACTTGAGGTTTCATGAATACAGAGAATTTTTTCCTTACTCCTTTTGGCATTTTCAAATTTTTTAAGCCACTCCTCTGCAAACTGGAGCTTAAGACATTTCCAGACCGTCATTACTCATGAAATGGAGAGTACGTGTGGACATTTTTGAAGCTTAAGAATTATGCTTTAATGCACTTTTTGCTATTTCTTTTTGTTCGTGTTCTACAAGCATATGTGCATTACTTTCAGCCTACCATTGTAATGTAAGTGTATAGTTTAAACTTTTTCTACTTACTTTAACGGTGACTTCCTCAGCTACACAATGTATATGCATAACGGCCGAGTATCCTGCACAGATAATACTCTTGTGTTCTAAGATCACAACCTGCAACAAATCAAGCAATTACGCACAGTCCTTATGAATCACATAACAACTAATCATGATGCCCAGAAAACGTTTTGGAGTGTCATTAAAAATGTTAAAAATGTTATATATATTTAATTTGTATATTGTTTTTAGGTGAATGATGCCTCACTTTTGTTTTGATGTTGATATTTCGTTTTCTAGTTTGATTAGGACCAACCTAAGGTATTTATGTCTGCTAGAGGTAATTGTATGTGATTATACAGTAATAAATAAATAAATATGTGTTAGCATTCTAACAGCCGCATTTTATGTCCGAATAGGTTAAAATTTTGTACACATGTTGGTTTTTTAAGTCGCTTGGATGAGTTCGTTAGGTAAACAAATATAACAACCAAGCATGGTTTTTGGCCAAAAGTATTTTTAACTTCCCGCTACCAATAAAGGGAAGTTATTGATTTCGGTCCGATTTTCGAAAGTCGAGTTTTCATTAAATCTCCACGTGTTGAGGTCCCAGGAAGCCATTCTGACTATTCCCGCCGAGATGTCCGACCGTGTGTGTGTGTGGATGTATGTGTGTAAATAAATTTTTGTCGTACAGTTTCTCAAAAACGAATCAACCGATTGAATTCTACGACATGTCATTCGAAAGGGTGTATCAAAACTTAGATCTGATTAGATTTGAGAGTTAATCCATCGAGCCAATCCGAAGAAATTTAAAAAAATAACCTAAATTTTTTTTGGAATTTTTATGTTTTTTAAAAATAACTTTAAAGCGTGCGAAAAAATCATAATAAAACCATGTATACATTTTTTTGTGCTTAAAAAACTGCGTCGACTGCTTTTTTGAAAATGAAAATCGGACGACACATTCAAAAGTTATCGTTGTTAAATCTTTTTGTGCTTTAAAAACTGCGTAAATGCTTTTTTAAAAATGAAAATTGAACGACGCATTCAAAAGTTATAGTTGTTTAAAAATTCACAAATTTTCGTTTTTTGATATTTTTTTAACATATCTTCCAGATTTCTCAACCAATCAATATAAACCTGTACATTTTCGTTTTGTGCTTTGAAAACTGCGTTGAATGCTTTTTAAAAAATTAAAATCGAACGACGCATACAAAAGTTATAGTTCTTTAAAAATTCACATTTTTAAGAGCTTTAAATTCAAACTTAGCGGGAAGTTCTAGGGTTGGCCTGCGCGGTCAACCGATTTCCAGATTTTTTTTATACTAAAATGAAACTTTTTGGGGGTTTTATCTTCAAAAACAAATACAGGAGGTTATTCCGAAAATTTATTTTTTTTACACGACCTTATAGCCCGTCTGGTTCATTCACAATGTAAAATACCATAAAAGTACTGGTTCAAATCCAAGTGGGGGGGATTTTACCGTGGGGGCAACAACGTGAGCGAGTTTGTCCACTGCGAGCGTAACAGTCCATAATCCGAGGCCTCAAGGTCAAGATGTGAACTCTCAAAGCAAATTTTCCGCTGAGAACGTAACAAAGCAGTGCGTAAGCCAGGCCGGAGGCCGAGGAGCAAACTAACTTTACTAATATATTTTGTACATGTAAGCTATTCAGTGCCTTTGCGAGTAGACATTTTCCAAATAGTAAGTTGAAACTCCTAAAACATAAATTTAATTTTGGAATTTGCTCAACTCACGTCAGCGGTTCAGCTGCGTGATAGAATTATTTATTTGTGTCCTTGTAATAAACGCTAATAGGTGAACGATTTGAGAACAAATAAGAAATTGAGGATCACATTCAAAATTAGTTTACGGCTCTACTTCAAATTTTTTTTTGAATAAGGGATGTACAAACTTCCAAAACTCATTAAAAAATGTGCAGCGAGTAAAAGAAATTATATTGAAAAACGATATCGTTTGTATTTTTTTAAATAATAAATAACCGTATATAAAAAAGTCAGGTTTAAATTTGATTCATCCTTGTAAAGCTTCCTAGGTTAATTTATCTAAAGTGATCAGATTTCTGGTTAGTATTTGTAACTACAAGCACCTTCGATATAACCACTATTTTACCTGTGCATCAAATGTTTTGCCTGTGCGTGCCGGCGCGCTAGTGTCGCATAAAACAAAACCAGGTGAGACGTCTTCTTCTTCAATTCCTTTCAGTTTGACTTTGATATTTTCTCCAGGACTAACGGATGTCACTTCTTCGTCGTCTGACCACAGCTGGTCCACTATCACAGGTGTCTGTAACGTACAACAAGAAAGTCTTTATATATTTTATCGACAGTAAACAATTCACAAATTGCAATAGACAGTGTCGGAGATTAAAACAATACAAAGATAACAAATACTATACAATAGACTGCTCGTGTCATCAAAATTATCCAATATTGTAGAAGGGCTTTAAGATGACTTCCTTGGCAAACGGCACAGATTAAAAGCTTTTGACAAGCTACCGCCTGAGACTGGAGCCTGTTTCATGAACAAAGTCAATAAAGAGTTTAAATAAACAATGGAAGTCAATGTTTCTAAAAACAAATTAAAGCGTTTGCTGAAGTTGAATGCTTTCTACGCTGAGGGGGAGTTTCTGGATGCCACATTATAGTTGTGCGAGTTTTTTTTATATATAGGGTGATTCGCATATTGTTCAGAGCACTTTCTGAGCAAGTCCACTAGCAAGAATAATGAAACACAGGTCCGGAAATGCTTCGTTAGAGAGTAACAGCTGGCGAAAGATTTCGCCCGTGTTTCAGATTTCCCGCAGAAAAGAAGCCCTTCTGAAATGTGTAGGCCGTTAATTAAATTTATTTTATATAAAATGAGCAGAAAAATTTAATGCAATTTGTAAATGTAATATGAGTTTTACACTAGTATTTACTCTATAATCTAATCTTACCTAACTTATATATTTATTAGTCAATCTTAAGAGTCAAATAACTTTTGAATATTTAAAAATGGCATACTTTGCTTTCTTTGAAAGTATTTTAAGATATGGACTTCTTATCTGGGGAAGTGGAATACACACAATTTTAATTCTTTTAAAAAAAAAAAGCTTTGCGAATATTAACAAACTCGGATAAATTAGAACGTTGGAAGCCACTGTTTCTTGGAACTGGTATTTTAACTGTTAATGTATGTGATAAGTTAAATTCATTTCTTAAAATTAATAAAAATAAAAATAAAACATTTTTTAGTTGTAACACTATGTAATGAGAGGTAGAGACAGAAAAGATTTTTATTAACTTGTTCTAAAAAACATTATCCTAAAGAAATTCGAAGAATGCGTTAAATGTTCATGATCAACTTTTACGAAAATGTTATTGTAATTTTTAAATGTATAAATTGCCAGGGTTTTTACAAACAACTGCTTCACACTCGGTACTTTAGTACCAAAAACAAAGTTTGAGGAAAGTACGGCTCTTTTTCAATGCAGTTTTTAGTAAAGCTTTCTGATTAAAAACGAAGGAAGAGTAAAAGAACTATTAGTCTGTCCTTATTATGGTTCCCGGTAACAACACAATTAGGCTTACCCTATTAGGCATGAGGAGTAAAGCTTGACCTTTCTTCATTTCACCAGATTCTACTTTCCCCATCACAACTGTACCCATGTCCTTATACTTCTCTAGTACAGGCATAAGGAAGGGTCCGTCCATCTTGCGGTTGAGCGAAGGAAGATTATCTATAAATGTTATAAACGCTTCGCCACTGAAAACAAAACATAAATCCGGTTAAATTTAATGCAGGACCAATAACTAGGAAGTAAAAAAATTGATAGTTTTCTAAAAACAAGTTTCTTTGTTCATGTCTTGTTCATATTTTTTCTCAACTTCCCTGACCAACTCACGTCACATTTGGAAATTATTTTACTACAACATATGCATTACATTTTAGTAGCATAAATACTATTGCAAACATTTCAGCGCCCTCCTTACCTCACCAGCCACGGAAGACAAAGAAAGCAGCCGTATTTAAATATACGATTTACACTAATGACCAAAGGTACTTGAAAAAAACTAACATTTTAATGGAAAAAACTAACGCACAATTTTAGTAAATTCAACAAAATTTATTGAGAATTGCCGACCATGGTTTCGCCAGCGATGGTATTTACAAGGCACTGACTAAGGAAAATGTAGAAAACAGCTATATACATATTACAAAAGAGAACAGTTACTTGGGAAACAAACAAAAGTAAAGGGAAAGGGTGTAATGGGACTATGGTCATAGGGAAGACAAAAGCAAGGGTGAGTTTAACAAGGTTTGGAGTCTTCACAATATAATCTCTTAATTTTTAACATTTCCAATGAATTTAATTTCCTACTATTTTCATTGACATGGACAATCTTAAAATTAACATTATTGAAAAAATCTCTTACTTAATGGATTTTTAAATGATAAGAAAAATTAGAGTCATTATGACAAAACCGCCAACTTATTTCGTGTTCACTTAATCTACATTTAAAACTACGGCCTGAATGACCTATATAAGCTGCATTACTATACAAAAAAACTGCGATTCAAACATAATATATGACACAATATCAGCCAGGCTAGGTAAGATCCCCTCCCTCATACCAACAATACAGGTAGACTCTACGCATCGTGACAGTTGGTCTACTAAAACCAACATCGTGACAGTTGGCAGAAGCTAAAATATATACAGCGTTTAATTGTTATTATGTAATTTTAACTTTTGACAACGGCAACACTTCAGCAAGCACTCGATGCTGGCGGAAACTGCCTTCAGGGACTCCTCCTCCCCAATAATTTTAAAATACCAACAATTACAAATAACAAGCAAGTTATAATTTCCAATCCAAAAATATTGGGCAAATCAAAATATTTCAGTACCAAATAAATTCATTGTCTTCTTTTAAATTATGTTCTGTGAAATTTAGTTGCGACCCTTGTTATTGTGGCAACACTTACTGTCACTGACTCCCCATGTCATGCTCTGCACCGGATCAGTGTTGCCAGATTGGGGTTTTTTTCCCCCCGAAATGGGGAAATTTTTAAGTTTTTTTTTTTTTCAACTTAAAAACTCAATTGAGTACTTAACATGTACAGTGTAAAACCCCCTACTTAGAGAAGTCCATTTTTCAAAAAACATTCCGAGGGTGAGCCTCCAGGGGCCCATCTCTACTGGAATTTATTCCACACAACATAATCCATAGCCCCCTTCTGCTTGATGGAAGCACCACCACAGAAGTTGGGAAATATGGTCAAAATTGTTGGAAAATTTAGATTTTGCACCATCCAATAATTTGTTGTAGCAACAGCCCTGACTGCCGTAGAGCGATAAAAAAGACAATAGTGACTATTGTGATGGCAAATCATTTTAATAAAGTTATTATTATCAATAGTTGGAAAGGTGATAGAAAAATGTATAAATAACTAAACAGATTATTAATATATCCTCACCTCCACCACGGACAGGTTTTATCATCTAGTTTCTCTTTCAATCCCAATCCTGTGAGTCCGGAAACAGGCATAAACGAAAGGTCCTTGGCAGGATTGAATCCCAATTTCTTTAAATATGGCAAGATTTTATCTCTACATTCGATGTATCGTTCTTCTGACCATTCTACCGTCGGGTCGTCCATTTTATTTATGAGTACAACGAGATGTTTCACACCGGCTGTTTTGGCTAACATGGCGTGTTCACGAGTCTGACCGCCTCTGTCGAAACCGGTTTCAAATTCTCCTTTACGCGCTGAAATTACCTGGAAAATACATAAACGGATATGCTGAGAAATTATCAAGGTTGGATTATTTTAACAATAAGAAATATTTTAAATAATGTATTAGTTCTTAAGCTTGCAACGTTTATATTTGATCAAAGAAATATACTTCCAATCAGAACATAAGTCATGGGTGTAGAATATTTAAAACAAGAGTCTAGTCAGGATGAGAGTTAAACATTGTTTCATAAATGTAAACATAGATAAAGAACAGTGGGAGGGAAAGGATAAAAGTAATACAGTAAACATTGCCCATAGTGCCAAAGTGAGTGACGTAGGTCTATGACAAAAACAGTATAGAAAACTATGGACATAGAACGAACAATAAAGTGCGCATAGAGCACAAAGTTTAATGATCATGAAATCAAGAAACAAAAACTTCCACCTGGACAGATAACGAGATAAGTGTCTTGGTTGGCTTCTTCTTCGCTAAAAGTTGAAGTCAGAAGGTAGGGGAGTAATGTAGCTCTAAAGATTTTTAGACAAAGGTCAGTAAAAGTGTGTATTGAAAGTAAATAGTATGTTTAAAATCGAAGTTGAAATTGATCAACGATGTGAGAGAGCAAAACAGAATTGATGTAAATCAATTAATAAAGAAGATTTCAAGAGATACATTTTCTCCTCAGGCTACACGAGGCGGCATACATCTAATGGCAATTACCTTAAAGGATAATCAACTATAAAAGAACGAACAATGGGGTAATTAGTGCATATAAACAATAAATAACTTTCCATCTACCAGCTAGTATGTAATTAATGATTTTTGCTATACCTTTTTTTATACATATGCTTTCATAAAAAATTATTATTATTCAATAACTTTGTCTGAAATTCTCTATCAATGTAAATTTATTATTTTTGTTTAAATGTTTAAAATAAATGTGAACAAGGTTTTACTTAAAGCAATCTATGTTTAAGTCTAATTCATCCACCTAGAAACCTAAAGTCCGAACACAACCCCGAGAAAATAATTAAAATTCCCCATATAAGATTTGGTAAGATGTAGCTTGACTATAACTGCAAGACATTTTCATTTAATTTAATTAATGTACAATAGGACCACGATTATCCGAGATAATTGGGACTGGGCAAACCTCGGATAATACATTAGGCCGTGAGAAATTCAATGAGGTACGAGTTCCCGCATAATTATAGGCTGATTTAAAGCCATACTTACTTAAAAATCTATTTTATTTGACTTTTAATAATACAGGTTTAAATAAACAAACTGATCTAAAGAGGTTTTGTCGTGCTAGTAAACAGGCGCCACCAGTCACACCACTGTAGCCACTATTCAGTTTACTTCAAAGAAAGTTTAGCATTCACCTAATTTCCCGAGAAACAAACATTTCATTCTCATAACACTCTCCCAATCCTTTCACCATATTACGTTTATGTGTGGGGCATGATGAAGGAAAGCATCTTCTGAAATAAGTCACTGAGTACCATTGCTTCGTGAAGAAATAACTAGATACGTTGGAAGCATGTAACAGTCTCATTACCAGCATGTACCAACATGTTCAAAGATTTTCAACAACGCTACGAGAGTTGCCTTAATAGAGAGCATATAGAACCTGTGTGTGTGTGTGTGTGTGTGTGTTAAAAACTAAAGTTTTCAGTTTCCTTTTATTTTGTATATTTGTCCAAAAATAAAATGTTTAAAACTACAGTAGAGTCATGACATTTCGAGTTGAATGGGACCGAGAGTACCTCGGATTGTGAAAAACTCGAAATACACGGAACATGTAGGGGTTAAGATAAAACTACTATTTATAGTCCTTGTATCTCCGAAAAAATTAAAGTTTTATTAAATATACAATATTTTGTATTGAACATTGAGGTAAAAAAGTAATTTTATGCTCAGTAAAAAATAGAAACTTACTTATTAAAGAAATCATAAATAGTTTTTTGTTTAACTACTCTGCAACGTTTACGAGCTGCGATGTCACGACAGGAGAATACGGCAATGCCGGGAAAAGTTTTTTTCAATGTTATTTTTGTATATACAGTAGAACTTGGATATTTCGAACGTCTTTAACTCGAAATTACCGTTAATTCGAAGTTTCGGTTTGGTCCCTTGAACTTTATATGATATCAATATAAAAAAATTATGGATAATTTCAAGTCAACTTTTTTAATTCAAAGTTTTTTTCAACATTAAAAATAAATTTTGTGTTGTGAAAGAAATCGCTGGATAAATAGGTCACTGTCTGGTAGAAAGGGGGGCTGGACATAGGGGGCAGGACTTACTTGTTTGTACACGTATTGTAATTCTAGACGCGGTACCGGTTTCTAAGAATTTTGCCTTCTGAGAATTCTTTATAGGTACCGATACTGTAGTTTGTCATCTCAATCTGTCTGTTGTTAATTCTCGACAAAATCTTTTGTAAACAGAACAGAACATTAATATTGTTTATTGACACTTGTACTGCGCATAACTTTATCCCACTTATATGAACAACGTTACGGTAATTCCCCCCCCCCCCCCACCTGACCTTTGTTGTACAGCCAATTGATCAGGGCATTATAAAAAATGTTAAGCATTTATACCGGCGACTTATTGTACAAACGCTCTTGACAGATTCATTGGAAAACAAAAATTTAAAGATCGGTATCCTTCAAGCAGCAAGAAAGTGTCACAATGCAAGGTCACATTCAATGCTATTTGTGGCTTGAATTACACAGAACCTCGGATTATCGAGACTCGAATTACCGGGACTCTATTGTATTACAAATCCAGTACTGTTTTGGTGAATACTGTAAAAGTTATTATTTCTGAACTTTTTGTAATTCCAGGTAGCACCACAACCCCAATAAGCTCGAGTTACTAAGACTCTACTATAATAAGACTTACTAAAACTGCTAAATCCGCTTGGGCAGCACCACCAATCATATTGGGTACGAAACTTTTGTGTCCAGGGGCGTCCAAAATTGTAAAATGTTTCTTATCTGTTTCGAAATATGCTCTTCCAACTTCTACAGTCTTTCCCTTTTCTCTCTCTGAAATCAAAATTAGCGCAACCTTTTATCAGTATGGCGAATTAATGTGATAACTGTTCAATTTACAAAAGACAAAATATATTCCTTCTTTAACGACAAACAAAATAGTATCATTCTGTAGCTTTACGGATAACTTAGTTAAAGCAGCCAAATCTTTATAAATAATTACATCTTGACCTACCTTCTTGATTAGTGTCCAAAGCCCAAGAGAGGTACCAAGACTCTCGACTCCGTTCTTTGGCCTCTCTTTCATATTTCTCTAATGTCCTCTTGTCTACCATTCCCGTTAGAGCCATGATCTGACCTCCAATTGTTGATTTGCCGGCATCTGTAAAAATATGCTTGTTTAAAAATTAATACAATTAATTAAGCAATCAAAAATAATACAACTTACTTAAATATAGCTTTCTGTCTTGCTCGTAGAATAACAAGCAAGATTGAAATGAAAGAAATTGGATAACGTAAGCTACTGTAAAAAAAACCACAAAAGAATGCTTTTTTTATTTGAATACTGTTAAGATACCCACTTTTCAATTTCCTATCTATTTCGTTCCGACAGTCACTTCCCCAACACCTAAATCACTTGTCACTTTTCTTATTGAATCACCTCCATCTAATAGTTTAATTGCTTCCCATTTTTGATTTAAAGATAAATCAACTTGCTCGCGCTTTCTACTCATAATGACTAAGGAGCGGAAATATTTTCAGGATGTATAAGGCTAACGACAGTTTTGCTTTCTTTCTGTTCAGTCTAACACAAAAGTTTTTATTATAAAGTCACTTAATGAGAAATCCTTGCAAGCTATGAATTCTATACGAAAGTCAATTCAGTTAACTTACATTTATTTGTAAATTAACAGAATAAATTTTGACCAACAAAAGTTTTTTTTTTAAATTTGCCTCGGTTAATAACTTGGATGACCGAGGTTCTACTGTACATGGTAATTTTTAAATTAATGCTACGGGAAATTCTGTTCCAACTTGGGATCCATAGGTTCACTGAGCTTATGGACCTTGACAGGTATAACTAGGGGGTTAACATCCTGTGAGAGGATCGCAGCAAGCTTTTGAGGTAGAAGTGCATGAAGTTTGGACCTTCCACTTAAGAAGATACTCAAAATAGGCCTACCTTATAAACAATATTTTAGAGAGGTGAATTTTCCAAAAATGTTCAGACGGACTCTCCTTTTTACTGAGGGTACACCACATATCCCCCGGAAGTTGGGAATTTTAGATTTTGCGTAGCGATGCCCCTGATCTTATCATACAAACATCCTGTTATATCATTTGTTATCATAGTAGTATTCTTATCAGTAATAGACTCATCTGGTTTTGACCGACTTTAGCTGTTATGTCTTATCAACATGTTAATTACCATTAGTGGTCCATTATTCATTTCTTTCATGACCTGTCGGAGAAATTTATTGAGGATGATTTGTTTAGTGACCAAGAGTGCTTAGTCGTTCTGAAACCCAATTTAAATAACTGTTTTCTTTTTTGTTATTGCCTTATGGGCTGGGTATATATCATTTTTATGATTACATAAGTACCTTTGCTATACCGCTCGCAGTCCAATATTATGTTTATGTGTTGTGTATGTGTATTTTAAAGTTGACGCGCATTTAAATTGAATGCAAAAGAACAAAATTCGGTTTAACAATGCCTGAATAAAATAGGCGAAATGGTTGACACCGATTAAACAGATATTGGACTGCGAGCAGTATAACAAAGGTATTTATATAATCATATGACCAATTTAAATGTTTAATTAATACTTAACCAGGTGGAATAGAAGCAGCAGTCTCTGTTTCTACTCAAACTAAAATTATGCTATGCACCATTTTAAACGTCTACCCACGGTGTATAAAATGTTCCGATTTCTATAAAGGTTTGATTGAACCTTCCAACTGCATGTGAATTAACCCAAATAGTATCTGATGTCTAAACCAGTGAGAGTTGGTATTGTCTCTCACATTTCAGTGATTTTGTAAACAAAGTATTTAAAAACTCACAGAAAAAAATAATCTATAAAGCCACATCAAATTTGCAAGTATCAAATAAAATACACAGTTTGGAAAAAAAAACATTAAACATTTTTTTAAGATCAACATTTATTATTATTTAAAAAAAATAATGCTTTTAGTTTTTTCAGAATCAAGAACAAGTCATAGGTAAGAAAATTTTAAATAAGTGCAAACGTTTTAATATGTTATGGCTAAAAAAATAACCAGACTAATTTTCCTACAGAGAAGCAGCTGGGCATCAAGGTCAAACACTACAGCATTCTCTCCAATCCTACCACCGAATCCTCAGTCAGGTCACGGTCATTGCCTAATTTTCCTACAGAGAAGCAGCTGGGCGTCAAGGTCAACACAGCCCTCTTTCCAATACTCCCTCCGAACCCTCAGTCAGGTCACGGTCATCGACTAATTTTCCTATAGAGAAGCAGCTGGGCGTCAAGGTCAAACACAGCCCTTTCTCCAATACTCCCTCCGAAATCTCAGTCAGGTCATGGTCATTGTTCGTATCAAACCATGCATCCTTGCCCGTCAGAAAAATGATTAGCGATTTTAAAAGAGCAACATTTCAATGTGAAATTTCTTGTATAATTTGGAAAACACCACAGCAACTCACATGTATAAAACATGTTTAAAATATTATAAATAAATTTCAATTCTAAAACTTAGTTTTTTTCCAAATTATCACACTTGGTTATTATTGCACGCTATTCTGCTCACTGGATTGCCTCGCTATCTGGCAGAAAGGTTTGTATTTAGCTCAAATGTAAATGCTACCGACACACGACGATGAGCTTCATTATTACTTATACCCAGGCACAAAACTGAGATATTTAATAAATCTTTCACTGTGACAGCATGTAGGCTATGGAATTCATTGCCGGAGAGTTGGAAATGTATCAATGACCGTGTTCAGTTCAAGAAGGCTTTGGGTTGTTGGTTCTGCAACAGTTTTGAGTAGTTTCGGGCGCTTGGGCGGGTTTTGAGGCATGTTGAATGTGTGTGTGTTTGAGAAAGTAAGTGTGTTTATGTATTATAGTTTAGCATAAATTACTTTTAGTTTTATTTCACTTAGGAGATAAATGTGTATATTTTTACTTCTCAGTTTTTATACATTATCTTTTAGAAGTTATTATTCTTTGTAGTTTTGTTTGTTTTTTAATTTTTGTTTGTAGTGTGAATATTTGTGTATTTTGAAATTCGAAGTTAAGTGGAGGATAGGTCCCAATGGTAATAACTTCGCCTCGGTAAATAAAGATTATTATTATTATGGCGATGAAAGTTTATCATGCACTGCGGTTTATGACTGGTTTAACGATTCAGAGGGACGAGAAGAGATTGTAGGTTTTATTGTTAGCTATCAGACAATGTGTAAATTAATTTAAAAATTTTGCCTTTAATAGAACTAATACGGCAAATTTTATTTTATCATTAAAAGTAATGCCCGATAGAGGCAATCAATTACAAGAATGACTACTATGTGCATCTTCAACTTGCCAAAGCCATCACAACATTGTATAGTTTTCAATTAGTTCAATATAAACATTCATTATTTGCTGGTACACGATTGCTTGACACTATTAATGCATATTATGCAAATAATTGACCTACATCACTACAACAAAGGACAATTTGCATTTCTGATGAATAGACTAAACTTGAGTGGTTTACATTCTCACTCTTCTAATTCCCAAGATAAATGGTTTCAGTACAACTGCCTTTGAAAGTGGTTATTCAGGTATGTGGCACTTAGGTAGTTGTGTACTACAGACTTCCCTCTTTTTACTACTGGCGATATGTCAAGTACTCCGATTGATTATACATTTCATTTTCTCATTAAATAAATGACTGATTACCGTAAATGTCCTCTGGCCTGCAATCACAATCTAAAAACATTTTTTCTTCATATCCTGAAACTTGTATTCACCTTGTATAAGATGATCCAATAAGGATCACAACATATAAAAATTGATTGAGACAACTTAAAGTCGGTTAAGGTCTGTTTCATAGCTTAACAGAACACGTTTTGATTCACGTACTCTGTTAGTACCAAACTCGGCCACCAGAACTCTCATTATTGTTGTTGTGGGGAGGAGGAAGGATGATTTTTATAGCGCATGATAAACAGTGGAAAGACTTACAGTGTGAACCCTCTGAACCGTTATGGCATCACAATGTTTTCTTTTATTTAATGTAAGTGTACCTTATTATTATTAGTGAATTTCCATAGGAAAGATGAGCTATTGCAGTGACTTTTATGGTCAGACATAAGGTTGAAGTGGTAAATGAGCATCCGATCATGACTCCCAAAACATGTTTTGGAGTATCATTAAAAATTTTATATTATTTGTAAATATGTGTTCCCACTCTAACAACCGATTCGGTCCAAATTTGGTACACTTGTTGGTTTGATGACGATGAGAAGAGCATGGCTTTTGTGTGATATCGTTGTCTTCACGGCAGGCCCACAAGAATGATCAGATGTGGTTATAAGAATGAATATAAGTTGTTTGGACAAGTTCCGAAAAATAGTCGTTTATGTCGTTACCCAAAAATCCAACAACCGGAAGTGACAATTTGTTGTACTGGAATGAAACTTTTTTATTTATCTAAAAAATAAATATAAGAGATTATTCTGCACATTTTATTTTTACTTGACCTTATAGCCTAGTGATGCGCGATTGCAAGATGTTTCTACAATCGAAACAATTGGCATCGCTTAAAATAACAATCGAAAGATGTTTGATTGTTCAAAGTCGGATTGTGCCGCCCGATGCACAGTCTCTCTCTTGACTCTATAACTCGGCATTTGTATAGCATTGTATAACTTGGTATAGCATTTGTAATTCATATACAGTATTACATTTATGTTTATTAAAAAATACGTCTAATAACTACCTAGATAATAGCAATATTATACTGTAAACTCAAACGTTGAAATTTTACCAAAAACATTCAATTCCACTTCTATTACTTATCGAGTCCTCTAGTAGCAAAGAAACTAATAGTTCTAATCAAAACATATCGACTCGACAGCAATGAATCATCGGTTATTTGTTCAATAAAACAATCGGCCCGATTGACTCGGTTTACATACGATGCTATTGGACTATATGGTATACACGAGGGTGGGAAAACAATCGAGTTAACAACCGAGACAATTGACTAAAACATCTCGCCATAGCGCATCTCTAGGAGTTAGCAATGAGGCCTTGCTTTGTTGAACACATTATGTAAGTTTTTAAAATTGTATTCACCAAATTATTTTTCTCAACATTTTATGTCTGATTTTCATAGTTTCGCTTCTAAAATTTACCAAATTCCAAATTCACTGTACATCCGTCTTTAATAAATCCTTTGCAGTTTCCGGTTGCAGATTGTGGAATTCCGTTATTGCTCGAGTGTGGGAGGGTTCGGGTCTATCTCAGTTTCAGTTGATTATTAAGGGACAATTTTTGGCCGTGGAACTGGAGTGTGTATGTTTTCGTGGTACAGTAGAGCATCGATTATCCGGATTAATTGGGACTCACCTTGCCCCTAAAATCGATAATCCGGATAATTGATATTTACATAAAATATGAGACAAAGTATTACAGTACTTGTAGTACAGTTGTACACACATACCTTAGTACATTCCTGAGTTTTCGGTGGTCACGTATCAATAAAACACAACACTGGTACAACACTAAAGATTTTAATTAGGCCCTACAAAAATTGAACAAAAAAAGAACGACGACGATTTGTTCAAATGGTCTCTTGTGTGTGAGTTTGAGTTACAGTACGCTCAAATTGTGGGTCTCTTTGAAGTGCGTAAAACTCAAAATACGTACAGTACACACGAAAAGTAAATTTCATAACTGTCCATCCGGATGGCCGATATTCGGAAAACTGATGCTCTACTGTATTATTATTATTTTTATTCTAATTAAGTTTATTATATATGTATTTTCATGTTTTATAAAACAATTTCACAATTTTCGTAACTATTGCTGGTTTTTTACATTTATTGACAGGACTGAAGTTTGTGGTTACTTTTAGTATTATTACTAGAAACACCCATTTCAAGTTTTTCTTGTATGCCTCTATTTATAGCCTAAATCTTATTTGTTTAAGTTTTCCATTATGTGTCTTTGATTTCATTTATATTTTTACGAAGGAATAAAATCCTCTTTATTCACTATCGGTTTAACGTTAACGAGTGAAAAAGTTTCTCACTCGGTAATAACAAGTATGAATCAGGTAGTAAATACATTAAGAGTAAAGTGGATTTTGACTGTATTTTATTCCTGAATTAACATGCATTTTAAATATAAACATAGGCAGAAAGTTCCGTCACTGTAAAGATCTTTTAAAATAAACACTTTGAAAAGAAAGAATAATTGACAAAGCCATTTAAAGTGTAGTTTTATTGTCAGGACTCAAACTTTTGCTAATGATAACACCCTTTGAAACAACATCCAATTTGGGCACTTCCTAGAAGAATACCTCATTTTTTAAATGTAAAATTTCGGGGCAATGAAAAAGCCTATTAATTAAAGTGATATCAAATTAAAGAGCTCTTAAGGCTCTTCTATACCTTGAAGAAAACTCCCGAGTGTACAGTTTGATTTCAATACAAAAGATCTGACTGAAGCCGCAAAATTGTTGAAACATTCATTCATAATACCGTGTTTCAGATTCTATTTATAAATTAATAATCTGGGAAACTACTTTAAGTTTTAAAGAAGGCTTTAAATTTTTTATGTGTTAGCTTAAAATATGGAAATTATTGCTTAAAACTCCCAAAAAATGCATTAAAAATAATCGATTTTTACTCCGTTAAACTGTTGATTGAAAGGAGTTGCTGTCAATTTCTTTCAATTATGAGATATAAGACAAAAGCACAAAGCCTTTAAGAACAATTTAAGATGTTTCACAACTTTTTAGGTTGAAAAACTGCGTCCGAAACACGGTAGTACGAAGTGCATATTTTTGCTGTTTTACGCAAGGTATAGAAGACCCTTAAAACAGAATATTTAAACATTGGTAAAATCTCAAATTATTTAAAAACTACGATATAAAAGTGTTTTTTTTTAAATTGTTGCAAAATGGAAGCGGAAGAAGAAAATAAACAAATTTACATTAGTTATTATATTCTTTCAGAATTTTGGTTTCAACCTGTATCTGGCAAAACACAGCTTTACTTCAAACTTCTTTTTGTAAACATTAAAAATAATATTTAATAAGGTTACATTGTATATCAGCTTACTCATGACATTTTAACAAATAATTTGGTATATAGTTAGTTCATTACTCTATGCCTTATAACAATCGGTTTCGGGGAAGGGGTTACATCGGTTGTCAACTTCATTTTTCACGGGTGTAAAATTTGTAGTTTTGTCACTTAATTCCTCTGTATTATGGTTTAAAAATTTACAAAAATTTAATTTTTTGATTTTAAAAAGTAATTTTTTTTCTCTAAAAACTGCTTTATTGGTGTTAAAAGCGTTTTGATTGGTTCAAAACGTTTCCAATACAAAAATATCTTCGATTCGGTAACTCTAACTTTTAAATAGTTAGTCGTACTATATATATATATATATAAAAAAAAAAAAAAAACACCAAGAACAAAAATGTCTTAAACTAACTTGTAAAATCCAAAATCATAAGATAGAGAGTGTCCCATAAGAAATTCTAAAGTTTACTGCCATATTTTTAAATTTCTCAAAAAACAAGAAAGGTTCCCCATTTATAGTTTAGGCCTACAAGATACCATTTGTGGCCCATTTAAAAAAGACACCCTGTATATACCTTGAATACAAAAGGAAGTGTATGCAATACTCTCAGATCAGAGTGAGAGAGTAGATTCCAGCTGTGGAACCAGTATAAACTAGTTATAACCAGTTAATCTAATGCTTTTGCAACAGCCTAATTCTATTAATAGATATAATGCAGAAAGTGTTGCAAGGTTCCCACAAACAATTCATGGCTTATTTTCTGTTTTTAAGTTTCTAGTGATGGATTGATCATAGCTTTGCATTTGATCGTGCAGACATTTGCCATGAAGGAAACAATGCACGATGTTTCGAGAATATAAATCAACTCTTGTTGTCAAGTGAAAAACTATATATGAATATACAGAACCTAGAGGACTGAAATGTGAGAAAAAGAGAGGGAAGGGTTGTTTATTTGACCTGCCTTTAAAATAGAAGTCCAGTTATTTTTCTATAAAGGCAGCCTTGCTCTTTAGGCATTCTGTGTGTTTTTGCCTGATGGTGTGTTCAGTGAATTTTGTTTACCATTTCAGCCTTAGTGATCTAGGTCTGGGTTCTTTCTTACTCTCTTTATTTTTAGGTTAGATGGCAACCACAGCCCTCTAGATCAGCAGATCTCAGCCTTTTTCCAATTAAGTACCTCTTACTTGAACGAATCGTACCTTTCATGAATCGTACCTCCGGGCTATAACACGAGGTTAGAACACAACACAAATCAGCGGAGACAATCACAGTCATTACCATCTGAATAATTTTTTTACCTTAGTTTTAGCATGAATTAGTTAAAAAATGACAGAATCTTTAGTTTTTAATATTAGCTTAACAACGAATCTAAATTTGCTTGGATAGACCAATATTTAATACTTATTCTAGGCAATCGATATTTTGAACAACGCACACCACCACAGCAACTAAGTTTGAAAATCAATTACCGACGTTTACCAGCTCTATGGTTAAGGGAGTTGTAACAGGTATTTTTCAAAAAAACCTCCACTTGGTCCAATTTTTCCCAATAACGAATGTGACCACGATTTTCCATCAGTATATTTTATGTATCAGCCTGCACTTATTGTGTCCATACATAAAAAATATTTATACAAACTTTTCTGTTGATTATTGTTTCAGTGTCTAGGGATCGTGTGTCAAAAAATTATGTTGAAATTTTTAAAAGGTGACAAATTATGTTATTACAATAGGGCCGGAAATAGTTCCAAATCTACCTAAAATAAAGACTAGTACTAGCAGGTTAACTATGGAGCATTCAAGAGGAAGAACGCAACCAGTCTTGCACCAACTTTCTCTTTTGACTAGAAAGCAAAGTCAAGTTTAAAAGCTGTAAATTAGGTGAATATTTGGAATTGCTGGTTATGCCCGGGGCACGCAGCTTGCTAATTTCATAATCAAATCCTGTTACACTGTCAGTATATTTTCATTTGCAGATGTATCACCGGAAATCTGTTTTAAATTTATTTTTGGTTATTGGAATAAGTGGTAAATGACAATTTAAACAAATTTTTAAATCTCATTTTCAAAATAATTTCCACTATCATATCAACATAGCTAAAAACTTGTTTTCCAATTACGGTACATGAAAAAGAGTTTTGACAAAATTGAAATAGTTTGATCTCATGTAATCTAAAAGAATTTTTTCGGCTAGGCATAAAGGCAGATAGATTTCAGTTCCAATAAGCTAAACACTAAAGAAATTTCAGTTATTAAAGATACACAGTGTTTCAGAAGGAACGGATAATACTTCAGGAACTGATTATGCAGCTAAAAATAAGAAAAAATGTTCATACGAATTGGTTTGGAAAAGCTTTGTTATCCAGAAATCCGCCGTTTTGTTTTTTACAAAACAATTCATATCTAGAGAAATGTTTGACCGGTTGAGTTCAAACTTGGCATGAAGTTTAACCTATCAATAGTTATCAATCTTAAGAAAAATAAACGATTATATCCAACCATAAAGTTTCAAAATTTCAAACCTAAAATTATTAAAAAATCGCACATTTGAACAAAACATGTCAGGACATCTTTTTTGTAGCCCTTTTAATTCCCTATCGGACGGTGTAACTGTAAAAAAAATCGGTTGCAGGATAATAGTTAAGTTATGTGTAATAATTGCTTTGTTCAACCCGACATCCCATACCAACACAGTAAACACAACAATATTGTATGTATATCATCAGGCTATCTTTAAGTTAACTATTATTTTTCATTTGACAGTTATTTATTATTTTGACAGTTACACCATCCGATAGTAAATTAAAAGGGCTACAAAAAAGGTGTCTTGAAACTTGTTTGTTAAAATGTACGGTTGTAGTAATTCAGGATTGAAATTTTCAAACAGCCGCCATTTTGAAACACATAATTGGTTTTACTATTTCTGATTGCCTTACTGGACTGGTTAATTTTAATATAAAACTAAAGGCAGATAGATTTAATAAAAAAGAAAAATAAAGGACTGAGAGCTGTAAGTACACAAAAAAGTAAATTTATACATAATTGGTTATCGCTTATTTTTCTTAAGATTGATAACTCATAGGTTAAACTTCATGCCAAGTTTGAATTCAACCGGTAAAAAATTTCTCTATATATGAATTGTTTTGTATAAAAACAAACAAAATGACAGATATCTGGAGAATTAAGCTTTTCCAGACCTATGTTCATATGTAATTTTTTTTTAATTTTTAGCTGTATAATCAATTCCTGAAGTATTATACGTTCCTCCTGAAACACCTTGTAGGCTACATCAAAATGATGTTACTAATACTGTATTTAGAAAATTTAAAATTAATACCTTATGATTTGATTGCTTGATAATGTTTAATTTTATTCAACATTAAAATTTGATAAGTAGGAAGTTATGTAATTTATTTCATTTTTACATTAAATGATATGATTAAATCAATGTAAATAAATGTTAATATCTTCAGAACGGTTTGTGAAATAAATGTACGGTGACCACAAGACCACTTTCCTATTAAAAAAAGTTACATTCAAAATGGCGGACCAAATTTTGGACTCTTAATAAAATAGTATTTTTACATAGAGTAGGTTCCTCAATCACATCTATCTTAAAATTTTCCTTAAAATATTAAGCCGTTCTCAAACTTTTTACCCACCCCGTATATACATTACCCACTTTAACGGCTGCATTCTCGTCCAATTTGGTACACATGTTAGTTTTTTAAGCCACTAGGACAAGCTCATTAGCCAAAATATCCAACAGCCCGGAAGGATGTATTTTAACTGGAAGTAATATTTTTCTGAGATTTTTAGTATTAGAATGAAACTTCTTTGCGGTTTTATCTAAAAAAGTAAATATAGGAGGTTATACTGCACATTTTTTTTTTTTTTTTTGGTTACATGACTTTATAGCCCGTTTGGTCCTTTCAAAATTGATCAAAACGTAAAACACCATAAAAGTACGCATTTCAAATCCACGTAGGGGCTAATATACCAATATATTTTGTACACACAGGCAGCTATTCAGCCGCCTTTGTGAGAAGACCAATTTCCCAAATAGTTGTTTCAAACCCTAAAACATAATTATATACTTCAATTTTGGAAATTCGTTCAACTTACGTCAGCGGTTCAGCTGCGAGATTGAATTGTTTAGATTTTTAATATACAGTAGAGCGTCGAAAATCCGAACTAATTGGGACTGAGGGGATTCGGATTATCAATTTGACCGGATTTTTTAAAACAACCAAGAAAATGCCATTTAGGCTAAAATATATGGCCTTTAATCGATTAAAGTGGTTAAACCGTAAAGTAGCAATGTAATTACAATACAGTATGTAAGACTTACATATTATGATTTAGAAGAACCTGCACGTACACAGTAGGAGCAACATGATTACACTCAATTACAATCCAGTACGTAATTAAAAGTTCACTTGTACATTAAATTTAACACAAACGAAAAAAAAAAAAAAAACTCTATAGTACACTACTGTATGTACGACACACTGTTATAATGATTACACAAAGAGAAATTAATGGACTTTCTGTGTGTTTACTGCTAGCGCTAAAGCAGCTCATTAGCGTGACAGTGAAAATACTGACAGCCAGTCTGTTGTGAGGGTGTGTGCGAGCAAGTATTAAGAAGAGTTTAAAAAGAGATAATACTGTAATGTCAAACTGCGATTAAGATTTTTGTTAAAATTGGAATTTGCGAAAAAGAAAAAAATTTTTTTGCAGGGGCTGCCTCAGAACGCGTTCGGATTTTTGACGTTCGGATTATCGACGCTCTACTGTAATACTGGAGATGTTATCATGAAGTTACTGCAAGCTGGAACAGAGCTATTACAAGTTCCCGGACTAATTTTTGGTTCAGTAACTTTCCCTGACCTACAGTCACCGAAGGAACTCTGTTTTGGTACCCTTTTGAATTAAGGGAATTTTTCGTCTTATCAAAAATTGTTTTACATTATATTTAGAAGGTTTACAATTAACTTTGAGCATATTTGATACTAAGGAATTTTGTCTTTTAATTCTTGAGCTTGTTTGAGCTATATCAAAAAAACCTTTCAAAGTTTTTAGTACTATATTTAGGAGGTAGGCTATAAAATTTCAAACAAGGCATAATTTTTTTAATTTAAGAGTGAATTTTCTGTTTTTTTTTAAACCTACCTTGGTTTGATTTTGCCCTTTCACAAGTAAGATCAAATTCTTGAAAGGAGTGACCGTATCAGTCCAGGAAGTAATTTGTGTAAAAATACTGCAGTTATCGCACCCATAAAAAGTGATGGGTGGCTGTTCATATGGCTCAAAATATTGGCCAGTTTGGTCAAAATATAGTTAGATGTTTTGTAGAATAAATTATGTTATGTTTCCTGAGTTCTCTCCTAAGTTTGAATTCAAGTCTCAACGAACTTGATGAATATGTACGTTGTTTGGTTACATTATTCTTGAGACGTGCTCATATTATTTGACTCTTGGGCACTGACGTCAATATCGGTTCGCATAATTATTCAAGTGCATGCGATTCGTGGTATTATACCATGTAAATATATGTCAAAGTTTTTTAATCTAATTTATTTTATTATTTATCTTTTAAACTATCTTAACTAAGTGTTTAATGTGCCAATAAGAAGACGACGCCATAGCAGGCTGAAAAACTTTATTTAGATATGGATGAACCAATAATTCACCTAGGAACCAATTTGGATTGTTTGACGGAGTAAAAGCAAGGCAATTAACCTACTACATTTTATTTTAAAATTTACTATACTGACAAAATAAAATAAACCAAAACAAATTTAAGTAGATAGCCATAGAGAGTACAATTAATTTTATATAATTATAGTTGCAAACAATAACATTTTTATTTTGTTGAAAGGATTTAATGTAAAACTCTTGACTAATTTCCACGAATTTGGCAGGAGTATACGGGTAGGCCAACGAGTACACAAGTTTGATGTAATTAACTCACACTCCTATAGCCTAGTTCTTATCAGTAGATATGTCGTCTTATCTTGTAATGCGTATGCAACTCCAGAGCAAAGTGTATCATTCACATTATGTCAGATTATCTATCTTACGTCATTTGAAAAAAGAAGTACGGTTAATCCATTTCTTAAAGAGGAAAATAAAATTTCTACTACTTTTTCATTCAGGCTACAGACGTTTAACCTTTTTGCTATGTATTCAAATGCAAGCAGCTCCTTATATTTTATAATTATGAATGAAATTTTTTAGTTTTTACTAACGTTTATTTGACTTAAATATCTCTTTATTACTAATCTTATACATAAATATCTTAGAAAAAGTATGCAAAACACCCCAATATTGTGGTTACATATGCTGTTATTATCTTTAACTTTAACTATTATCCGTCATCCGATTGTTTTGATAGTAAATCTACAGCCACGCTAGGCGACCAGCACGCTCCCCATGTTATCTAACGGTCACACTAGGCGACAGGTCGCTCCACCTAATTCATGTGCTAGTTCAGTGTCTTCAGTAGGACTGTAAGTAATGTTTCTCTTTTTGAAATAACCATGCTCTTTGAAGCTGATATTTTTATTAATGAAAATAGTTTATGTCAACATCTTTCGGATATAACTTTTAAAATTATCTTCAGTTTTTGCCCTAGATCAAAGTTAAATTAGTGAGCGAGTACGTTTTTAATTAAACAATAAAAAAACAATAAATAAATTAACTAAAAGGTTGTTTAGTGAATTCTTGGAGCTCTTGATGATACCTTTCATTTTAAATGTAGCTGATTGTTGCATAAACATTTTGTGAAAATGCTGAAAAAATTCAGCATTAAATTATTGTTAGTTTTTAAGCGGTATTTATATATATATTTTTAATAACTATTTTTAAAATTTTTACAGTATAGCTCAAGCAGTTTCATTTTAAACATTAAAAATTCAAAGTTGTAAAATTGCTATTTTTCATTTTTGCTGAAAAAACTTACTTTTTTAGAGTTTTTTTTTTCAAACTTACACAAAAAGTATAATATTTACGTTAAAAATTAATGTAGTATGACAGAAGTTCGTCAAATGATGCTGTGCTCTTTCGAAAATAAGAAAAGAACTTTTTTTAAATATCCCTAAATAATGACATTATGGTGTAACACTGACCTTGAATCAAAACGCACACTATTCAGAGGATTTACTTCAAATCTTTGCTTTTTCTTCTTTTTAAAGTAAGACCGTATGTATGGCAATCAATAGCAATAACTATCAATAATTTTGTATTTTATAACTCCTCCTCACTGAAAGAAGTTATTGGGAAGTTAAAGCGATTGGGTAAATGACGTTGTAGCAGACCACTGGATTGGCCGCAAGGGCCGGATGACAGAGCTTGTTTTACATGGCCTCCACGTTCACTTGATCTGACGCCATGCGATTTTTATCATTGGGGATTCATAAAGGATCATATGTATGTGCCTCCACTATCAGCTGACCTACCTGACTTAAGAAACGAATTGAAGCAGTTGTTTATAATTACTCCAAACACACTGAACAAGGTTTGAGACGAACTCGGCTATCGACTCGATTTGTGTCGTGTGACGAACATTGAACACTTGTAGGGAAAACTGTTTAAATTGCTCTTTCATTTGATGTATTATTTATAATTGTAAGTTAAGTGTAATAAATACAACAAAGCCTTAAAACCTCGATATTCATTTTGAAACACACGGTATAAAACACCACCCTTTTATACATTTCAAAAGTAGAACCAAATGACATTACAATAAATGTAAACTAATTGTTCTTACAAAGTACCATTTTATTCCTTTTATATTATTACTGCTACTACTACTATAGAGCTTCGCACCCTGCTCGCTTCGCTCACCAACCCCCATGACTTCGCCCGTCGCTAACAATCTACACTCGCGGCAAAACATACAAACAGATTATTGTATATTCTAATATTTTAACAGAAATGGGGATTGATTAGGTTACAAGTACTTTAATCAGGGTAAGGTGGTAAGGGTAGCGGTGACCTGGATCCTGATGCATGTGCAGTAGGGCCATAGTTCTTATTAGGACAGAGGCACTTGGACCAGGATAAGGTTGTGGTGATATAGATCCTGGGCCAGTGTTTTTGCGTGAATGACAGGATTTTTTTTTAAATGATAGAGAAAATGTTTTAACTGTTATACTTTTATATTTGTAAGAAAACAAAATATCTAACTTATATTTCAATAAAAAACTATTTATATATTGTTTAATAGTTCTAAATTTCGAGAGAAAAACATAGACCAGGATTGAGATTCGAACCCACGATCTATGGCTTTAAGTAAACTATCCAGGTCACACCAGATATTGGTCAATGTTATCTTGCTTATTTGGTTTGCAACATTTCAGTAGACCATCAAAATCCCTCGTTACAAATGACAATGAAATCAATCTTAACTCTACACAGCTAAAGGTCGTGAGATAACCTCAACCACGTAATATCTGGAATGATTACATTAAATTAGTGGTAATTCAATATATTGTACAAACAAACAGGATTTCAATCCTGTATTCAAATCTCAGTCTTGATAATTCAACCCTTGCTAGGTAAGTGTATATGCGTAACATTATAATGTAAAAAATACCCCATGCACGCACTTGCGTTCAAGTTCTTGAGGGTTAACAGTAACGGACAAATTTCTGAGAAAGAATAACAACGTCTAAGGATAAATAAAGTTTATTGGAATTATTTCAAAATAAATAATTATAACAACCATAACAACATAAACACAAAACACTGAAAACCACCGAATTCACTAAACAAAATCTGTTGATGTTTCACTCACCGACATGGCCGATGATAACTACATTCACGTGTTCCTTCCGGCTTTTAGTTTCTTC
>JAGFPH010000384.1:286856-301801 GCA_018207615.1 Philaenus spumarius | reverse complement strand
TTGGTGAAAATAAACCTTATATAATAAACATATTCAACATAGTTTTTATTTCAATAATTTTGAGAACCTAAAAATCGAAAAATAATGTTACTTTTATAATTCAAATTTTTGGATAATTCGAATTTTTACAATGGCCCCTTCAGCTTCGAATTATCCAAGTTCTACTGTAATAAGTTGTAATGACCGAGTTCATTCAAATAACCGAACGTTACAATTATACAGAATATAGAAAAATTTACTCAAAAACAGCTTCTTACATTCTATTACATAACATCCACAATGCATATTGCCTAACAATGAAGCAAAATTACCATTCCCAACATTTAAAACTATAGATCCATTTACACCACTAACCTAGCATTCATACACACTCATTCATTCCTTTTTAAAGCTAATTAATTGTATGAGCTTAAATTTGAGATGTAACATGACCAACTCCAAACAAACAAAACTGTAATACAATAATCCTTCACGTTACGATCGCCTCATAATACGATTAGCCTATTTTGATTTACGATAAAGACCGAAAAGCAGTCTCATACAATTTCCAGTACTGTACCATCTTTGAACAGTGTTCCTTTGACTGAAAGCACAAGAGGTTACATGAGTTAAACATACAGATCAAGGTCATTCCACTTCACACTCTATAAATTATTTAATTTACGGAATTAATTTGCTGTTGTGTTCGGTTGTGTACATAGATATTTCTTCTTTTAATTCTTTACTAATGCAACCAACGAGTTATAATTTTATTTTGAACTGGAAATTATTGAAAAATTATAAAAATGAAGTACTATGCCCGGTGCACACTTGCTGCAAAAGGACGTGGGACGCTGCGTTACTTTCAATCGGATAGGAAGAAGTACATAGGACCAGATGATGCGAAGCACACATGATGCACATCGCTAGCGTTACTCCTATAGCTATTTAGAGGGACTGTCACTTTCCCCTATCGCGATGCTTAGTACTACTCAACTTGCCTTAGAGCAGTGCACATTTCCAGCCGTGCCCTATGTCCTATCTACGTGAAATTTTTAATTATCTGACGAAAATAAATCCAGTAATTTCGGATGTGAAGCATGATTATAAGGGTAGATTAAAAAATGATTTCATTACTGTAACAACACAATTCTCTGAAGATGCACCTCCACCTGATGGGGCTAGAGAACAACCATATGTTGAAGGTGTGGAGAGAAGAAGGAAACTTCTTCCCATATTCTATTGCGAATGTGACGCTCTCATATTACTGCAAGGCAAAAATATCTGTGACAAGGATACCCTGACATACGGGAGGAAAGCCCCAAGGATTCCTTCGTTTTGCAAAAAGGGCAGGTTTGATATAAACTGCTGCTTGGGCATGGGGCACAGAAGACCTCTTGATTTAGGTGCAGTGTGACCTGGCAGCAGGTGACACAACTCTCTAATAATAATAATGTTTTCAGTTTTGTAAACAAATATAAGTTAGTAACATTTTTAATTTCAGAAAAATCTGACAACGCTGTTATACCTATCAAGATGACTAAACGATCGTTTTGTTTATTCGCGTATTCAACTTTTCGTTTTGTTCTTTTCTAGGCATAATTGTTTTATATCGTTTATATTAAATTTGATTTGCCGCAGTCAATGAAGTTTTGTTTCTTTCCGATCGAATTGATGGATATTGCAACTCGGGGTCGGAACTATTGTAACACCAGTACCTAGTTTTGTTCTTTTAACACATTAATGTTTACTGTTCCAAGTTTACAAACCTAGCCTTCATTATGAGTTCTGAATCGTAAAACATAAGCAGAAATAAACATTATTTGTATTTTCCCCACCTATTCTGGCTATCCCGAGCGAAACCATAGTTTTTGCGGAGTAGTTCTTTTAAAGAACTGTTTAGAAATAATAGTTCTGTTCTTTTTGGTGCACATCTAGTCGTAATAGAAAGTTTCTTGTTAGTTTTGTTACAAAATTACTTATTTATTAAGGGTTTTGTACTGGTTTTTAAGTATTTCAAAGTAGATGACAACTTTTACTATAAAATAATACTATTGTTGTGGCACTTGTACATTGTGAAATATATAAATTAATTTCTAGTAGTTTGACATGAACAGTAGCATTAATAGGCCTAAGTTACATATTTTGCCAGTGAATAAATGAAATAAAGGCGAAAGTTTACATTACAACCACTTGCCATATTATGGCAGAGATGCAAACATGTACGGTTCTCAAGAAAATGCACTAACCCATTAATTGTAATGTTTAATTCTATTTATAGGGCATTTAATAAATGAAAGCAAAAAATATAATTTTTTACAAAATTTAATGTAATTAATTATAAAAAGGAAAAAAGCTTTCAAACTCAATTCATAACTTATTTAACTCTGCGCATGAGATATAAATAAACACGTTTGCCGGACTTTGCTATTCCTGCAACTTACCATCACTTTATAAAATACATAAAGCCTTCAACAAAACAGGAACACACAATTTTTACTTTATAAAATTCTATAATAGGCCTACATAAAAACACTTAATGTTCACCGTACTTTACATCAAACCACAAACTAAGGACATTCGATATACATCGATGTTCACAATTCGATACATCGATCAATCCGAATGTATTTGTTGCAATGATGATAATAAAAAAAAAACCTGAAGTACTAAAGTACAGTGACTATAGAATCACAGTATGTTTCTACTTTGCAAACAGATATTATATAAGTTGGCAATTAAGTTGTTTTGTAAACAGATATGCAAGCATAAAAAAGCCTTACGTTCTTACAGTCTTTGGTCACAGTACGTGTTACCTAGATTTAAGATTCAATAGTTGAAAGTGATAAGGTTGGTAGCACTAATCGATTTCCTAAGAAAAAATTATCGTCTGCAAACATATCAGCTGAGGGTCGTAAAGTAAATTTACGCAGAAATAATTATAAGCTAGGCTACATTATTGTAATTATAATAAATCTGAGCTTCTTTCGTATATTAAACTAACTTTTGTAAATACAAATAAATAGGCACAGGCCTATAAAAATTAGGGTCAAAGTTTTTCAAAATTTAACATTTTGCTGAAGCAAATAAATACAGTTAAAAATCCTGTTAGGCATAAAATTGTTATGTAATAAGGAATATATATAAATTATTATTCATTTTTAATGAGCCTATAGGTTAAGGCCCTAAAAAAGCTAAAATAATAATTCAGTACAGAATTAAAAGTTCAACAGTTTTTGAACCAATTGTTTTCAAACTTTCTGTTGTTGCACATGTCATTGTGTTTTGCAATAAAGGTAAGAAACAGATTTTTTATAACATTTTAGATAAGTTAAAATTTTTACATCCATTGTAGTTCAAACATATTTTCACAATTTACATTAACAATGGACCCAAAATAGACCTACACTTTTCAACTAAGTAAAATCATTTATAAAGTTTTACAAGCATGGTACCAGTAACCTAAATTATAAAACATATGGACCTTTCAATGAACCAATGTTTAAATTGCCACCTACAGTAAAAACTGAACTAAACTATGGTATTTAGAAATCTAGAAAATATAGGTCTTTAACAAATTAAAATATTTTAAAATTACACATGTAAAAATATTTTTTTTTTAATTTTAGGCCTAACTAAGGAAAACTTTTAAATAATTACAACAAGGAAAAGATAGCAGAAAATATTAAACAAATAATACAGATTATAGCATACCCATAGTCAATTTGCTTTGCAATTCTTTATCCAACTGTTCACTCATGCTGTTTGAGGTTAAGTTTACCACATCACTAATTTCATTTCAGGAAACACATGTTCAAAACATTAAATTGATTTATCAGCAAAACACTTTTACACAATGCACTAAACTCACAGATACAATACTAAACTTCTTGAAACACAAATTCAACAGAGTTGCAGATCCAGTTTGATCTAGTGTTTTAAAACAACTATACTGCCAACTGCCACATGGCAAGAAATGGTCCACTTTCACAACTAACTGTTAGGACATTGACTTGGCATAGGCTAGGCTAGGCTACTTGTAACTATGAGTGGAGTGCCTGTGGGAGGTTTTCTTGATAACATTTTGTTTCATGGAGAGAGAAAGTTACATAAGCAGTGTTTGTAGGCCTAGATTGTATTTCAAGGTAGATGTGCAATAATACAATGTTCCAAATTTATTGTTGAGTAAACTTTTTAAAGAGGCCTACAAAATTATTTTTCCTATATTGTTAATTTCGTCAAATTAAGTTGGAAATTAGTTTTGTTTAATCAACTTGGTAATGTTATGTTAAATATATATAGTTCAGTCTATTTTTTAGTGAATATCTATTATTTTTCACAATTAAAATTTTGAAATTATTATTTAATTATTTGTATTATTATTAGTTATTCTCTTATTTAAGTGTAATTATTTTACTGAAGTTAAAACTTCCAAATTGTGTTTTAGTTACACATTTCACAGAATTTTATTAGCCTACACATTTGAATTTGTATATGTCCATATAAAATATTTGTTAAACCTACATAATATACAATAAAAATTTACTGGTTCTACAGTCCATAGCATGAATCTAAATTTGTTTTTAACAAAAGAGCTAAAAAAAACAACATTTTTTAAAAATCAACTGCATATATATTTAGGAAAAACCATAAATTACAAATAAATAGTAATTAAAAATTTCTAAAAATGTATATTAGGTACTGTTTTTCATGCTGTGACTTCCTGGTTTGCCATAAATTTAATGTTAGTATATACACTAAAATGTATAGAAAAAATTTAAAACAAGGAAATAAGTACAATTTCTACTAGCCAGAACAAACACATATGATATCTATTTCTATTCAACAAATTTTAAAACAATTTAGGCCTACTATCACCTTGAAAAAACAGAATAAAAAGATGTATTTAACTTGACTGTACACATATATATTTAACCTTGAAGTGCTACAGACTATACAAATGCACTTGAAAGACCTTGGCAACAAAAATGAAAAGTATAATTAATTATGTAAATAAATACCTTCTTTAACTCAAATAGGCCTACATTTATTTAAAATAATGTGTTGCATTGGTCAACCAAAGTATGAATGACAAAACTTGCCAAGTAAAAAATATTATTTGTTTAATGTTTTATTTGAAAATATTCTTTTAGATACATGTATAATTTTTTGAAGAAAAAACTTGGCCCATTTCCGACCTAAGGTGTTTTGTAATCTTTCTTGGAGGAAAGACCTCAGCCTTTTTTCAGAATTAAGAGGTTTTTTCGACCTCTGGAGGACCCCCCCCTCCCCCCCAATATCTGAGGTTTGTGATTACTCCCTCTCAATATCTGAGATGTAAAAAAAAGAATTTCCTAAATAAAAGGAACTATAAAATACTCTTCACGATTTTACTTTTCTTTATTCATTTTTTATTATTCATAATTATAAAGGTTAGGCTGGTTTTATGCCACGCATTCCGGAAAATCGGAACTTGGCGCTTCCCACGTTTTCACCAAGTTGACTGCCCGCGAATCTGACATTTCGGTCAAAATTTGTTCATGCATTTTTTGCAGCCGCGTTCTTAAATAGGATTGATGGGGAACTGATACAATGCAGTAGTTGTGGAGCTCGTAGAGCTGACTGCTGAAAAAATAGTATTAAAATATTTTAAATTATTGCCAGTTTATGTTTTGCATGCTATGTTTGTATTTTCAAATTGTTTTCAACCTGATGAAGCTATGAACAGATAATTCTGTTTGTAATATATAATTCTAGTGAAAATGTAAAATCAAAGAGTTTTTGTTAACTTTGATGATGTGTTTAGCTAAAGAGAAAATCAACTTTATAAAAAAACTAAAGCATAAATAAATACAGATTTTTTTCATTATTCCATTATACTAGTGGTGCGTTCTGAAGGTCACTTATCGCGCTGATTGTATCAAATAACATATATAACTTATGAAAACATATGAACGGTACAATGTTTGTTGTAATATAATTTGTAAACATTGATTCTGACAGATGAGATTTGATATTACTTTCAATTAATAAGATGTTCCATTTAAGAACTCATTTCAACTTATCAGAATAATTTTAATTAATTAATTATTTAAATAACTAAAATAGTAATCAAACAATCATTAATTAAAATTCACGTTTATTAAATTGTTAATAGCTACAAATTTTGTTTTGCTGACAGAAACAAATTCCTTAAACAGAAAAATAACAGATAGCATAAGAAATTAACTATCCTTATTTGGTTTACCCGACAAAAAACCACCGACATTCCCCCGTTCCGTCTGCTTCCACTCCACAGCATCAGATCAGCTAAACATAACCTTACATTTTAGTCGCGCTTACCGTATTATTAATATAATCGGTGTGAACAAAAGTGCTTGTTCTTACAACTCTTGTGCGTAATTAAATAGTGAGAAATTTTCAAATACCGTAATTATAAAGCGAATAAAAGAAGAAGACAAAAAAAAAAAAAACAATATCCTCATTTTCACCTAATTTCATCTCAGAAATGCATAAAAACGATGTTTTGAGAAGTAATATTTTCAACATTCCCAGACCCTCTTATCAATTGACCTCTGGAGTGCGCCCCCTCCTCATATAAAAAACTGCTGATGACGCCCATGCATTGGTTGTTCAAAATATGTATATTTTTTTGTGAAAAACTAAAAAATTACGAGATACAAAATTAAGCGTTTCGGGGCAAATTTTTATATGAACTTTTTACATTATTTTTATACAAAGAACACGCCTTAATATTTTTTAGGTTCCTCTGTTAGAAATCTGTAATTTGACCCATCTAAGTGTCAGGCCATTTCACCCACTTTATCACACCGACTAGGCAAAAAATGTTAAAGGTTTTTCGATAAAATATAACTGAAAGTACGACTTGTTATACATAATTTTCTTCAGAATAATGTGGAGAAACATAATAAATTGTTTGTAAATGGATAAACTTATGTAATAATACCACGTTTGAAAGAAAAACTAAGAAAGTTTTATTTAATTTTGTATTTTTAGATAGGCCTACTAGTAATATAAATAAAACAAGAGTAAAAACCTGCTTTTTATATTTTAGATTTATGTGGGAATTCACAAAATATGTACATTATCCCTACACTTACACTAAATATTTACATTGTTTACTCATAGGGCACAAAAAGAATTCTGAACGTTAATCAATAATTAAAAAAAGGTCCACCATATTTTATCAATTCTTATAAAATTATACACGGAAATGAACAATAGCACTAACATAGAAAGGTGTGCACTAATATAGGGCAGCAGCTGTGAACTACATAAACAGCTGATCGTTTTTCGTGTAAAGAATAAAACTTGTTACAAAACATCAAAAGCTCATAAAATCGAAAGTTTAAATGTCCAACTATTGTTTGATTGTCATCTGATTGAAAACCATTGAGTAATATTCATGAAGTATTGAAATTGATGCCACAGAAAGGTTATCAACCACGCGTAGCGAGTCAGCTGACACTTACAGAGTTTTAAAAGTTCTATTCCTTTGAAATTTAGTATCAATTGAAATAATAAGGGTCATTAATTAGCCTTAATAAATTCAAGTTTCTTTAGGCATTTAACAATAACGTTTGTTAAATTTACAATACATAGGTTTTTATGAAATCAAAGCTATTTTTAAAAGTGATTATCTTGAGAAGCAGTCTTGAGTTTATTGGTGTTGATAGACAGCTTCTTCTGTAGTTAAGTCTGCCAAGAAAAGTAAACGTTTATTGTAAACAAGTTAATGAATAGGATGTGAACTTTGTAACACAGCATTATTGGGAATTTGTTTGTTTGTGGAACAGAATGGAAAGAGATCTGTAGTCTTCAATTTGATTACAGGAACATGCTTCCAATGTAACCATAAGTTTTCTTTATTAATTAAAAAAAAAAAACATGAGAGCTTAATATAAAAGTATCGATTATCTAGAGCATAGATACAACCAGTGAGGGAGAACACATCAATAAGGAACAAAATGAACATTGCACATATTGCCTACTTATTGTGAATCATGTCTATTGTAAAAAATAAACATTCTATGAAAGTAGAACTACAATCAAAAGTACATTAAGAGTAATGTGTAGCCTACAATGTCATGCAATAAAAAATGGTATTTCCGCCAACGGAATTCCGGTAAAGAAAGGATATAATCAGTCAGTCGTCTTTCTTCTTTGAGTGTGAAGGTTGCATATATGTTGCTCTTGAAAAGTTTTGGACAGAAGTCCGTAAAAGTTACTATTAAACAACTGCAGAGTTTATATCAACATTAAAATGAAATGAAAATTTATTTATTTGACCCGTCTTATACATAATGTACATAGTGAAAAATTACAAATTTAAATTATACGCTTAATAATAATAAATGAACAACTATTCACCGTACAAAATATAATACATACAAAATATAAATTCACATTAACATAAATAGAAAATGATTTAGTTATGCTTGCTGTAAAAGAAAAATTCATCAACATCAATAGATTGGATCGATTTCGAGAGATATAAGATTTCACCTGTCTTTATGAGGCATCAGATTCCAAAATAAGCATTCTGCAGCAAGAAATAACTTTATAAAACAGTGGGGTGAGAAAGTGTGCACAAGAACTGTGAAAATATATATATATATAATCCAGCTGCTACGTAATACACACTTTAAATAATATTGAATATACTCTCTTTTAAATAATCACTACAGTTAATAATTTGTATTCTATGTGAGTGTTCCTTCGGTTTAATTGTTAAAATAAATATGTCTCGAAGTTCTTTTGAATCAATTTGTTTTCGTTTTTAATAAGCCTAAGATCACCTACTGAGCTCATTTCAAATAAACAGAATATTATTTTGCTTATTTAACAGAAACGTATATGAAGATATAAAAGCAAAGACTGAGTGGTCTTGATGTGTGCTTGTTACTGACTGTGCCAGATTAAATGTTACTAATTGATCCCAAAGTATTGCATATACCTTCTAGGTTTATCCCAAAATTAACCCAGCTTTGTTCTAGTCAAATAAGGCCTGTACACTTTACATAAGTTTTACGAGAGAAAGCAGCTAATTTTTGTACAACATTGAAGGTCTATTATAGGGTTCTGCCCCAAAGTAGAACATGAAGCGATGGCACAACATCACTGTGTAGAACGAAAATGAGGGCTGAAGAAAGATATCGTACAGAATGAACGTTTTTTGTGGAGCACAACCGAAAATTTCATCTATACCCTGTTATCGACGAAGTTATCAAAAAATCATCTAAAACAATCCAATGAATGAAAAGAAAATTGCATGGTGTATAACAGTAGGTATAAGAGAAAATGGCAGAACTTCAATCACTTTTTGATCGGCTCTGCCATTTCTCCACAAACTAATTTACATGATTTAGGTTTGTCAAGCAATGGCGTCACTTCATCGTTCTACCACACTCCCTTATGCACTCTGCCCTCTAGGACCATTACGTTTCCCCCATTAGAATTTCTAGTCGGGTTCTTTTGACAGTGTGGATTATTGATTGCTATTGACGCATGACTTGAGAACATGGCTGCCTCCAGTTAAGTATAAATCTGCCACCAGCGGAAATATTATACAATTTGTAATTAACAACGGGTCCGCGGCAAAAAACAAAGAAGAAAGTGGTGAAGTTGTGACCGATGTAGACCTAATTGGCAAACTTAGCCAATTAAAACCTACAGTATTTATTATGTTTCTACATATTATTCTGAGGAAAATGATGTAGAACACTTTCAGTTATAGGCTATTTATATTTTTTCAAACGACCTTTAATTTATTTTTTTGCCAATTCGGTCTGACAAAGCGAATGAAATGGCTCGACAATTAGATGGATAAAAATTACAAGTTTCTAACGGAGGCACCTAAAGAATTTTAAGACGTGTTCTACGTATAAAAATAATGTAAAAAATTTATTTAAAACATTTGCCCTAAAATAATAATTTGTTATCTAGCAATAATTGTGTTTTGCACAAAAAATATATATATTCTGAACAAGCAATGACAAAAAGATGAGATTTAGCATGTACTTCCATATTACCAACTTTCTTGCAATGACGCATCACCCGACTGCAAAGACACTTGCTAACAACTCTTGCACAACTACTATATTATAATAATTCGATCATGCAACTGAACTGCTGACGCGAGTTGAGCGAATTTCTAAAATTTAGTTTATTTGAATAGCAGCCTATGTGCAGCAAATATATTAGTAGAATTGGTTTGCACCTAAGCTCCCAGCTTCGACTCACACGCTCTCTTTCGTTCCGTTCGCAGCAGAAAAATTCGCTTTACGAGTTTGCAACTTGACCTTGCGGCACATTTTACTCCTAAGTTAAATATAGGGGAAAAACAATAATTGCATTTCGATTATTTGCGTCTAAGGAGTTAAACAATTTTTTAAGTAAAATATGTTCATACGTACGAAATATAATCGAAACCTTTTTTTAGAGCTTACTGGCATATAGATGATCATATTTTTAGGCCTAAATGGCAAACATAGTTCAACTTGGACGATAGATAACTGGCTGTACATTTTTGGACGAGAAAACTCGGATCTGAATTCAGTTTTTTAATTACGTATAGGTAATGGTAAGACAAGGACTGGATCCTTCTACTGTCAGTTGCTAGTCAATCAAAACCGAACCATATGCAGAATATCATGTTCCAAAGTTTTGAGTTTGCATTTTGCAACTATGTATTTTGAGGTTAGTCAGTACCAAGTTGCATGGACAACTATCATTTCATTAAACCCTTACACCAGTCGGTTTATGTATATTTGTTTAATGACAATCCAGCCAAAGTTGTTCAAATAACCTTGGAGACTATCAACAACTTATATCCATCAAACGATTGGTTGCGAATATACACTGATGGTTCTAAAATTGAGGGTGAAACAGGAGCAGGAATATTCTGCGACCACTTCTTTCACTATTTTGCGATGGGTTCTGGTGCTACCGTGTTTGAGGCAGTTGCTGCAGTGTTTGCAATCGACAAAGCGTTAATGCAGATAATAATGAGGTCTTGGATGAGGAACAACTCAGTGATCCTAGTTGATTCTAAGTCGGCTCTACAACCAATAGCTGAAAAGTTAATTAATTCAACTAGTTTGGCTCTACCCACAAGTTCATTAATCGAATCAATCCAAAAAAAATATAAGATAAACACATAACCAAGGAAATAGTACTGCAGTGGATTCCATCACACATCTTGGGCATAGAAGGTAATGAGCAGGCAAGATGAGCTGGCCAAACGAGGAACCCACATACACAGAAACCAAGAAGAATGCTCACACTGGAGGCAAGGATTGGTGCAATGAGCCGAACATCGCATTTGGAATTCAATAATAAAGTAAAAGAAGAAATAAAGAACAAACCTTATAAAAATGTATTCAACCTGTATGAAAAAGTCAAGAACCTGCCGAGGAGGATGTCTGTCGCAATCTTCCGATTAACAACTGGAAATGACTGTCGGAACGAACACCTAAATAAAGTAAAGATATTGAATTATGACAACTGCACGCTGTGTGAATGCCCAGACATTGTTATGAACAAAGACCACCTTTTGGTCTGCAGAAAATTGGATGAAGACAAGCCAAGAAGAAAGGACCTCCCTGGTCTCTATTGGGAAGCACGACAACTTGGGTCATTGGAAGAAGAAGAAGATATTTGTTTATTATATTAAAACCCAACAGTATTAATGTTTTTTTAAACAAAAAAAGTTATACATTCTTTTTTTTAGAAAATGAAATTCAAGCGTATAGCCGACAAAATCTACATTGGCTAAATGGGAAGAGCGTTTAAGGTACATTTTAAAGAGCACCTGCCAAACAAGACTATTTCAGGTAACAAGTCCAATTACGCGCGACATTTAATTGATGAAAACCACAGTTACTCGGACTTTGGCAAAAACTTTAAACCAATAAAGATTTGTGGTGAATGAAAATTTATGAATGCTGTGGAAGAGTTTGAAATGTATAAGCTATTTAAAGTAAAAAACAAAAACAATGAATAAGAATCCAGGAAGCCCACGGCAAATAATAGTTCCGAGTGCGCACGGATAACGGACAGGCAGTTGACATCCAGTAGTCATAAGATGTACCTCCATTCAACGAGAGATTCTGATGGTGGGATATATATCCCGAAACATGTCAAATAAAATAAACAAAAAGAGGTCGCTGATGGAAAAATATAAGGTAACTACTGTACTATTATATAAAAAGTAATAAACAAAACAATAATTTTGTAGTTTTTTATCAGTATTTTAATAGTTTTTTAAAACTAAACAAAAATTAACTTTGAGGCATGACACTGTTTTCCAATAAATAAATGTTAATGCTTAGGCCTACTTCCACTAATTTTTTTTACGTAAAGTATTAAATGTGTATTTTAGTTTTAAAATAAATGATATCCTGCACAATATATTTCTTTTTAAATATTACGGTAATAAATAAATCGATAAAATAAAAAAAGTTTCACATTCAAACAGTTTTATCAAATAAAAGACAGGATAGGATTTCATAAGGCAACCATGTGACCTCTCTCAAACTATGAACTTATTTAAAACAAAGATCCACACTACCTGGCACAGATTATCTTTACACTTGGATCAAAGCCAACTGGGCTTATAATTCAAACACTCGTGTGTTATTAGCCTACTTCAGAATGTAGAAGTAATTTGTATCCAGTCAAATCAATGAAATGAAACAATTTCTTGAAGCATTCTTTCTTCTCCATGAAGTCTTAGTCCTCAACTGTTAAATTACTCTAACATTAAACTTTTTTACAAGGTTAAACATACAACATAATATTTTCCCCACTTTCATTAAATATAACACGAAGGGATGCAGAAAATGTTTTAGTAAAAAAAAATCCCCAGAACACAATTTTTTTCACTAAAAATTTCCAAAATCTCACTTTGCAATATCTTCCACATTCATATAGCTAATATTGTAACTTACTGTGTGACCGTATAACCCCACCCCTCCGCCACCATCTACGCAATGAAAATGGATGCAAACAAATGCGTCATCACATCGTATGTATTTTACTAAAAAAGATTGATTTTGAATTTCGGTAAGTAGTTCAAGTTAAGAATGAAAACAACATCAATAATACCTGTGTGTATTAATTACCTTTGTGTAATATGGTTTAATGTGATTTAGTTGTTACTGCTTGAATAATATCATTTTTATGGAGCTAACAAAATTTGCATACAAGTACCATAGTAATTATTACCTAAAGAAAGTATTAGAACACCAGCTATTTGTAGCCAGTCAAGAAACAGGAAACTGCCGTTCATCAACCGGCACAAAACTATCGTATCAGCTGTTTGGCCGTACATATTTTGTGGGGTAAAGATTAAATAAGAACCCTGTCTGACTTGCAGCAGAAAGCAGACATAATACTTTGTGTGTGGTGTATCGTAAACAAACTGATTAGGCGGACCTTTGTTCCCATTTATTTCTTATCGCTTTTCCCAAAAATTATTTTTTCCCCTATTTTTGTGGATTTTTCCCAGCCTAAATTTCCCCCAAACCTGGTTAAACGTTTGGACATATTCTGCCCCCTAATAACATGTAAAAAATAATATAGGCCTACCATTTAAAAAAAGAAGAGATTTTGGACCATAATTAGAAAAAGAAATCGAAAACAATTTTTTTTACCATATTTAGTAAAGTAGCCTATCATATTTTATCTATTGAATTTCGGTAACTCGTTTCTCAAATTCCCAGATTTTTTCTCAACTTTGCTGACCAACTCTATTTTGAAATTAATTTAGGCCTACTCCTACATTTTCATTAAATTTTAGTTACATAAATTCGTTTGCAAACATTTCTGCCTCCTCCTACCCTACATCCATTTCCTGACCTCAACATCCACGGACAACAAAAAAAAGCACAAAATATTTTATAACATTGAACCCTGCTGACGTGAGTTGGGCGAATTTCCACATTAAGTTTATATGTTTTAGGGTTTCTACCAACTATTTGGGAAATTGGTCTGCTCACAAAAGCGCTGAATAGCTGCTTACATGTATGAAATACATTTTAGCAGGGGTGCAGAAAGTGTTTTAGCACACAAAATTTCCCCAGAACACACTTTTTTTCACTAAAAATTTCCCCAAAATTGATCGGTATTCGCTACAGATGCGCCAGACATTAACACCGTTTGTTTATCTATTTCAACATATTTATTGACCTTATGTTTTAATAATTTGTATTATATTCATTATAAAATATAAATCTTCAAAAAAATAATAAAAGCATTATATTTACTTAATTAACTACGGTGAAATTAAATATCTACAGTGAAATATCTTCATATGGTCCCAAAAGGTTTAAAACAAAAAAATACAACTTGATTATTGCTATTTTATTATGTTTAAAAGTAGACCTATTACACTGTAAAATATTTTATAAAATATGTTTTATAAAAGTTCTTTGACAAAGATCTTTGATAGTGTAATGGGCCATCTTTTATAATATATTTCTTTTATAAAATTTAAGATGTTGGCATTTTATCTTTTATAAAATGTTAGATACATTTTTACCTTTTAATACAAGTCCAAAATGTTTTATAAAAAAGAATCACTTTTCAAATCTTTTAAATATTTTACATATTTTATAAAATATTTTACGGTGTAACACGGGCCTAATACTTAAGTGGTAAAAACAAAGTTAAATGTTATATTTAATTAGTTCCAATTCAATTAACGAATTACCTACCTACTGAATCACAGTCTCTACTGAAAATCGTCCGGACAGATCACATGAATTGAAAGAAAATTAAACTTAACAATTACTTTTCATTTGTTACATTTAGTTAAAAAATATGTGATCCCGACACGTTACGACTTTTTAACTGTCAACATCGGTTTTCCCGTACCCAAAAACATATAAAATAATACCCATACTGAATTTTGATTAAAAAACGTGATCCCGACGCGCTACGAC
>JAGFPH010000384.1:271543-286846 GCA_018207615.1 Philaenus spumarius | reverse complement strand
CAAAAATCGGGTTTCCCGTACCCAAAAACATATAAAACGATACCCCACACTGAATTTTCAAAATGTTGATGCAAAAACGTGATCCCGACGCGTTACGACTTTTCAAATGTCAAAAATCGGGTTTCCCGTACACAAAAACATATAAAACGATACTCCACACTGAATTTTCAAAATGTTGATCCAAAAACGTGACTCCGACACGCTACGACTTTTTAACTCGCAAAATCGTTGTTTTGTACCCAAAAACATATTGAACGATAGCCCCACACTGTATTTTCATAATTTTGACCCAATATTTTCAAAATGTTGACCCAAAAATGTGACCCTGACGCGCTACGCCTCATGCTAGAAAGCTCAAAAGCTTTTCAACTCTCCGCAATAAAATTACGAAGATTTTGGTACCAACAGAAGTTTTCTACGACCGACGTCTGTGAATACAGACATCGGAAAAAACATCGGAAAAAAACAGTACCGTGTGTACAGGAAAAAACATCGCATCATTTCAATACTTCGCCATTTTAATGCAAGCCGAAGTAATAAATGAGTACGCACATCATATTGTACGCATTTTATTGATAAAGACTAATTTCGAATTTCGGTAAAAGAAAAAAAAACATCGGTAATACCTATAAATTAAATATCGTATAATTTGGTTTAATATGATTTAATTCTAATCGCTTGAATAATATCATTTGTATGCAACTAATCAAAATTTGCATACCGGCATCATAATAATTATTTTTTAATACCCAACGAATGAATTTGAACGCCCTTAAGAATCAGGAAACTGCCATTCATCAACCGGCACAAAAATATCGTATCGGCGGCTCGGCCGTACCATATTTTGTGCGGTGAAGATTAATGTCGTATCGCGGCTCCACCGTACGATATTTTGTGCGGTGAAAATTAAGTAGGAACCTTGTCCGACTTGCAACTTGCAACAGAGAGCAGACAACACACTTTGTGTATGTTGGTGTGTTTGAATATGTATCATACAAACCGATTAAGCTGACCTTTGTTCCCATTCATTTCTTATCTATTTTCCCCAAAATAATTATATTTTCTTTATTTTTGGTGGATTTTTCCCCGGCCAAAATTTCCCCAGCTCAGTCCCAATTTCCCCCGAACCTCGTTCGGGCGTTCGGACATATTCTGCAGACCTGCATTTTAGTAGAATTTCTTTGCAACCTCAGCTCACAAGCAGCTTTGCGAGTTTGCATCTTACCTTGCGGCTTTTGTTCGCCGCGGACAAACTCACACTAGGAGTTTGAATCCCGGTCGTCGGCCTACGATCAGAAGCTTCCACCACGGTAAAATTCACCAAGTGGATTTCAACTGGGTTTGATCAGTTTTGGGGGAACTAGACGGGTTATAAGGTCGTGTAAAAAAAACCAAATGTGCAAAATAATCTAATATAGTAAATTTTGTTGATAAAACCCCAAAAATATTTGCTTCTACGACAAAAAATCTAAAATATTGTTTACTTCCCGTTGTTAGATTATTTTGGCTAATGAACTTGTCTATGTGACTTAAAAAACCAACGTGTGTACCAAATTTAGCGTAAAATGTTGACGTTAAAGTGCGAATACACACATGTATAGGCCTATACATAAGACATTTTGAATGACTTCCCCAAAACATGTTCTGGGGACCATGGCCAGTGCTCATTAACCACTTTGTCCAATTGACCAATTCGTGATCATACGAATTTATGCCAGTCCCAAACCCTCCATGACCGGACATTTTATATAAAGTGCGATATAATTAACCCTTTCTAACCTGATTAAGTTGGCTAATTTATAGCTAACATTTATTTCATGAAAAAAAAAACATAATTTCTTTCATATGACAGGCAGCATTTTCATGTCACTGCATGTCTGTGAGAGTGCATCTAAACATAACCTGTCTGCAACACGACGAGTCAGCAGTCAGTTGTGATGAGTTTGCGAGAGGAAATGTACTTTCAATCCAACCAATAATCTTATGTATTTATTTTTTAAATAAGGTATCTTGTAAGGACACAGATAAAAGACAGTAACAATTGCAAATGAAATCAATGTACAGTTGACCATAGAATAGCATGAGATTTCCGGGGCAAAAATGAGGTGCACCTTATTTCTTCGAGACATGAATGCAGAGGTAAAAATTTAGAACAGCTTGACCAGAGGTTTTTTTAAAATTTCTTCATATTATGAAAGAACACGTTAAACTGATTATAAAAACATGAAAAATATCCGCGGGAAATAAAAATTATAGAAATTACGAGAGAAATAAAAGTAGAAAATATAGAGGTTAACTTCAGTATTTTTTTTATATTTTAACACTTAATAAAAGAAACAAATCACTTAATACACCAAGAAATATCAATAATAACTTCACTAAACAAAATTGATGAAAGAAATCACGAAAATATATGTAGATATTTATATAACTTTCCAAAACTTTTAGTTTAAAAACAATAACAATTGTCGTTAAGAAATTACATTGAATACCAGTATAAAAGAAGAAAGTTATCATTTCTGATTGCCAACGTTGCCACATTGAACATATGTAATAGGACAAGATGATGTAACAGTAATCACAACATTTTACTAGTAGATAATTAGAATAAAAAAAAAAACTAGAGGTACTGACCTATACTGTTTAGTCACAATATGTTACCGATAACAGTATAATTATAATATTTCGTCGTTATTATCTCATTATATAATTAGAATAAAAAAAAAACTAGAGGTACAGACCTATACTGTTTAGTCACAATATGTTACCGATAACAGTATTATTATAATATTTCGTCGTTATTATCACATTATATTAGAATAAAAAAAAAACTAGAGGTACTGACCTATACTGTTTAGTCCCAATATGTTACCGATAACAGTATAATTATAATATTGTAGGGTTCTAACTTAAACAGTTATTATTTTCTAATTTTAGGCAATATAGGAGGCACTGATAAACCCACTGAAATCTAATTGCAACCCATCTGGCAACCCTGTTCCTATCGCGTATTAAAATGTCTGTTCATTGCCTGTGTTAAATCCCATAAGCGATTTTTGGTTTGTTAATTTGTTATGTTATATTTGTTTTAGAATGTTTATAATTGATTTCCCGCGATCAGTGAAGTGTCTAATTTCATTATATATATAGGAAAAAGTGATATATAGTGTAATTCTATTAAAACCTGTGGTCAAGCTGTTCTAAACTAGAACCGAATGCAGATCGTATGTAAAAGGGCCACGAACAAAAAGTATTGACAGACCCGGTTCTAAACAAGTTTTTTGTGATTAACGTTGTATGACCTAGCATTCGCCAATAAAAAGATTTCTCGAGTTATTAATGAAGATGCCAATAATTCTTCTGGATAAAGACAGCCTACTCCCGCTACACAAGTGCAAAGGCTATAAGTGTGTTTGCATTCAACCAATAAGTTAAATAACAGCGAACAAAAGTGTAGCAGCCTACTTTAGGGCAATATAGGTTTTTATATTAAAATTACTCATTAAGTTACCAGCTGCTAAGTTATGTAAGAAACATTTTGTATTCTTTTTATATTCATTACTTTTCAATTGTGCAACTATTACACTTTATATTGTAGGCTGCCTATAGTTTCATTCAATGTAGGCTATATATGTTTTCTACCTAATTACCTTTATAGGCTTATAATGTTTGTGACCATCATGCTACAATGGAACAGTTTGCTATTTTGTAGTCTCACTAGCATATCATGTAGGTAGGTATAATTTAAATTAGAATTTAAAAAATATCAATACAATGTTGCCTGCCTAACTAATATAATCAAGAAAAGAAAGCCAGATTACCTGGAGTAGATAACGCTATGTTTAGGTTTACGCTTTAGTACTGTGATTCTTTTTTATGTTATTTAATAGGATAGGGGTATACAGCTTTTAGTTTGTGTTTTGTAATACATTAAAAACATTGACAGGTTCTGTGATAGACTACTATTGAAGAAAAGTGTTTGAGTAGGGTATGCATAGGTCGACAATCCAGCCGTAATAAATCGAGTAGTGTTATACACGAAATTTAACTAAAATTGCTGTTTTACTAGGTATTAAAATATGTACAGCCTATTTATTATAGTTTTAAACCTAGCCATTACATTTTCCCTTTTTATTCATAAAAAGATTCAATTAATAAAATATAAACATTTACAGTCAAATTTGTATAAATTTTGTATTTTGTAGGCTATAGGTCTTCTTTAAATTAACTTTGAATAAACTTTATAATATTTCAATAAGATCTAGACCTATATAGTTTTACAAGTTGGGAACATACTGCAGCAGTTTAGGTTAGGTTTAATATATTAGTATGAGTACCTCCTCTAACTTTAATAATAAATTTCCAACAAAGCGTAGGCCTATCAGCCAACTATACAGTAATAGTTTGTCAAATACCAATATAGCCTAACATAAACTGGGCAGAATGTTTTAAGTTCCCTTCAACCTATTGCCTTATATAAATAGACGGCAAAAGTAGGCCTACAGTAGAGCGTCGAAAATCCGAACTAATTGGGACCGAGGGGGGTTCGGATTATCAATTTGTTCGGATTTTTGAAAATAACCAAGAAAAGGCCATTTAGGCTAAAATATATGTACTTTAATCGATTTAAGTGGTTAAACAGTACAAGCAGTAATGTAATTACAATACAGTATGTATGACTATTTACATATTATGATTTAGAAGAACCTGCACGTACACAGTAGGGCCAACATGATTACACTTGTAACTCTCAATTGCAGTACAGTACATAATTAAAAGTTCACTTGTACATTATAGTTAACACAAACGAAAAATCAAAAAAATACTGTGTATTACACTACTGTATGTACGACACACTGTTGTAATAATTACACAAAGAGAAATGAATGAACTTTCTGTATGTATACTGCTAGCGCTAAAGCAGTTTTTTTAGCGTGACAGTGAAAATACTGACAGTCAGTCTGTTGTGAGGGCGTGTGAGAGCAGGCATTAAGAAGTGTTTTACAAGAAATAATAATGTCAACTGCAATAAAAATTTTGGTGAAATTTTTAACGACGCAGTAATTGGAATTTGCGAAAACGAAAACTAAATGTTTGCAGGGGCTGCCTCAGAACGCGTTCGGATTTTTGACGTTTCGGATTATTGACGTTCGGATTATCGACGCTCTACTGTATACATTAACACTCCAGCTAATTTTAAGGTTAGATTGCCAACTTATGAATTTAAAAATGAAAGCATTTTTTTAAAAATAGCCTGAAATTCTAACTTGCAGTCTCTAGTCACAGTATGTTTCCACATTGATAACACATATAAACTTAAGTTGCTAAATATCAATTAAGTTGTTTTTTATAATAGAAATATTTGCTGGAGTGTTAATGTACCGGTAGCCTATACTTTCGCCAAATAGACAAAATGTTACATTGCAAAATTTTGTTTTAAAATGGTAAACTAAGGATACATTCCACCCCCACTGATACTATGAAAAATTGTTACAGGTTTTAACTTGCTTGTTTACAAACATAGGCCTAAGCTATAATATTGAATTCAACCTTTAACACCTTAAATTATAATAGACAAATGTTACAGCAAAAGATTATGCAAAATGACTTTGTATAATAATTTACAATTAGGCATACAATGAGAGCAAGGATAAACAAACAATTAGAATCTATAAGTAAGTTTTTAAACTTACGTATATTAAGTAATGGTAATCATTTTTACCATATTATGATGTATTCCATATGATGTAAAATTTGATTTATTGGAGAGTTTAATAGCCTAAACACAAATTTAACCTTTTAACTTTTTGGCCAAATTTTGTTTATTTTGAAAAAGAAAAAATGTTACTCAACAAGATGCACTATCACAAAATTATGATCACAGAACTATCAATGTATTTACTATCATAACATCAGGTATCATTTACTATCATAACATACCTCTCTAGGCCTTGGCTCAGTTTTTATTACAAAATATTAAAGGCAAATTGTTACTAAGTTATGTCTACAAATTCCTACACTTAATGTACAGACACAGAACTGCTACAAATTTATTCCTAATTGATATATTCATAGTATCAAAACTTGCATTAAAAAATATGTAGGGCCAAGTATTGATTCAAAAATATACCAGAATTGTTATCACTAACATAACAAAGTTGAATAATTAGAAAGTTTAGGTTTACGTTGCGAGATCTCGTAAGATGTAACATAGGCTCAAGGCAAGATTAGCCTACACAATTTTATAAGTACTGGTGTTATAATTATTAAGGCGTAAGTTTACTATTCGACCCTAGCCTAATATTTTTGCAGAAAACGACGTTTTACATTCTACTGTTAAATGTTGAATACAGGTAAACATACTGTGACTAAATACTATAGGTTAGAACCTTTAGGCTATTTTTTATATTGTTCTTGCATTTCTGTTGCCATAGGTTAGCTTAGGATCGAATAGTAAACTTGCGCCCAATTAATCCAACTTGGCGAGAAATATGAATGTTTACTAGGAATTACATAGGCCTAGTCTACCTTCACAGAAAATTTACCTTTCAGGCCTTTCAAAAATGTCATATTTAATTTGCTCAAAGACTACTATTCCACCTTTTTCTTATACAGATAGTGATAATACTGTGACTAGGCTAATCATGTTTTGAACACCAAATACATGATCACAATGCATTTTGTGCAGCTTACTGTAAGGACAATTCACGGATTGGTGTTTCAAGAATCCTAACCTACATTCCATTTTGGTCTACTTTGTTATGGAAAACTAGAACACGTCACATAATAAAAAAATGCTTAGTAGGCTTACCAAGTCTTATATTATGCTTACCATTAGTAACTGGACGAACGGGACTGTCACCACTCTCTGAATCAGGTTTAGTATCCTCCTGTTTTGGAGGTGTGAAAAAAGAAGGCACAAATTCGGCTGCATTAACATTCAACGTGGAAAATTTAGCCGACATATCGTTTGGATCTGCAGAATCCCCTGGAGCTGAGTCTGCTTGTTGTTCCCACGAATCGGGTGCTGCTTGGTTGGCCATTATAAAGTGTTAATTCTATTGTCAAAAGTCTTAGCACTAAATTAACCACTAAATATTTTCACTGAACAAACTCCGCGTGCGTTCTACTCTATTGGATTCTGCTTCCTAAACCGGAAGATAATGTCATTCTGGCAGATTACCGAATAAAAAACTAATAAGAACTAAAATACAAAGGTTAAATATTACTTTCAGTTATACGCATTTCATCTCAGGAATTTGTAGATGTATTTAAAAAATATATTCCATAGTTGTCAGTTTAAAAACAAATTTATTTATAAATAAGCTCTACTGTTTCAATGTAATGTTTATTCTCGCGATTGGTTTTGATCAAATCTATTACTAAATTAATTGTTTTTCTAAACAAATTGCTAAAGAAAATCGTGTTTCACTTTTTAATAAATGATCCAAACTCATTTTACTAATAATAAAATAAGTTATTAATTTATATAAAAGTAAACAATTTTGCAGATAAATGATGAAATGATTTGTTTCTTTATTAATTTCCGTTCAGAGACACAGCTGTTATGATACTAACATCCTAGCATAATATAATTTTCCATCACCTTAAGATTTTTTTATAAGATTTGAACAAAAAATATATGTTTTTAACAGACTCATGCAGGTCAGAATTATTAACTTTTTACTCAGTTGAAAGATACATTAAACAAAATTATTTTATGCTATACGATCAAATTCAATACTTTAGACTGAATTTTAATGGACATGACAGATTAACTTTTTTTCTAAAATACTATAACTATATTTTTTTAGTATGTTGTTTAGGTACTGTAAATGATTACAGTAAATATAGTTTTAAATTATGTTAGGCTCCTGTTATCAAATATTTTGTATATATTTGATGAAATGACTCTACCAATAGTCAACAAATTTATGACAGTAAAAAATTAGAGTAAACAAAATTTGCCTTTTTAATTCATTTTTCAGCAGGTTTACGACATGGCGATTGTAAAAGCTGATCTAAAAACGATTCAAAATATAGTTATATTTTTTATTTAGGCATCGTTTAGTATTATCAAGATCACTGTTTATTTTTATTTTTTTGCCTATGTTAAGATAGAGCCATCACCTTGTCAAGAGCAGCTGAATATCAGATATCAGATGGCACATTACATTCACCTAAAAAGATATCAGCTGTTGTAATTTGATTCTTATGCTTATTTGACGGCTGGCGGGTTTCTATCCATACAATAAAAAAGATTTATTTGTGTTTTTTTTTATAAAACTGATGAAAGCTAGTAATTTGATTTTAATTAGTGGAAACTACATTTTAACTTAAGAATTTATTAAATAATTCTAAATTCCAGTATGTCCTCTAGCCTATAATACCAAAATTGTTGTTTGTTTCTATGCCTTATGGGCTTCATTGGCAAATGTAAATTTAATATATTTTGTTTATTAGCATGAAACCTAAAACAGTTTTCACCCATAAAAGTTTTAAATCCGCGGATTAACACACATGAAATACAAATTTGCTATAATCCTCTACTACTGATATCATTCTTTTTCTCAACACAACTACTGGTATCATGGGGTCTATCAAACCCCTTTTTTAAAGGGTAGAAAAACACCAAATTATAGAGAAATATTTAATTGTACTTATTGATTATTTAACATCATTATTAATTAAGTGTTATAAATAAATTTTAAGCCTAAAATCAAATTTGACAAAAAAACAGTATCTAGGTAAAACTAGAAAAAGTTGGTTTTTTGTTTTTAGTATATTTTTTATAAAGCCTACTTACTAACTTGTTGCTTTTTTCCAAAAACAGATTTTTAATAAATATAATATATTATGAACTTCTTTACTTAATGGTATTTGCTAATAAAACATTAAGGATAAGTGCCCATGCTTCGGACAGCTTTCAGTTTGAGACTCCAATAGACAAATTTAAAAAAATAGGTGTTGCGAAAGAAAATATAATATGAAAACCATAGTCTACCTTAGTACTTTTTGAATTACAGTAGTTATAAAATTTTTAATTTATCTTTCTCAAAGTAAATATACCTAAAAAATAAAATTTTGGAGTCACAAGTTAGGAGATACCTTCTATCCCATGCCTGCTATCCCACGTTAGAACCCCTTTAATTATACTTGGGACACTAACAATCTTTTTTTACTATTCTCAACACACAAACCTATAAAGGAATTAATTTTTACACATTTTCATAAACAAAAAACCCTTTATTAGAAAAATCTCAGTAATCAATTTATCAAACAACCTAGACAGTTAAAATTTTAAAAAACAGTTGTTTTTACGATAAACTACAAAAGGCACTTTATAAGTAAACATGTCCTTTCAATTTACTAAATGGTTCAACAACTCGTTCGATTCGATAAAGCTCGACATCCTCTTTGACATCTTCAACATTTGGAAAAACCTCTTGTGATCCTTTATAATTTTTGCGAGTTGCTAATTTTAAAGGTGGCATTAGTTTTTTTTTAAATTTACCTATAAACTCTTATTTAGCTTCGTTCTTTTCCCCTTCATCATAGGTAAACAAAACCACAACGAAATAATTTTCTTTGATGAAGACATTAAGGCTGCATTTGACTGTGTCCCAAGTCACGTGCCTTTGTACATTTTTATATAAAGAGAATATTTGTTTTGCAAACATTAAAAAAGTGACAGTTCTTTTTAAAAGCACAATAGGCCTAAGAAAAATGTATTAGCATTCTCTAGAACTTACTAAGAATGCGCTCTCCACTTAAAGTTATTCAGTCAAAATAAATTACCTGTTTCTTATATAACAATCAAAGTATATAATTTTGCTAAAATAACTACTGTATCCAAGAATGTTTATTTTCACTGCAGTTTAAGTATTAGCTATCTATCTTTTCTTTTTTTTTTTTAGGCGGAAAAAATGCGTTTTGTGCAGACCTCAATCCAAATTAGAGGTACTGTGGGGCTCAATCCAGAACGATTCTGGCAATACCCACTAAAACGACCGCCCTCACCCCCAAGTAAGGAAGTCACTCTGGCTCCGAACCCAGTCACAAGAGTGTTTCTTGCCTGACAGCGTTACAACACTCCTGTAGCTGCGTATCGGACAGAGACACTCCGCATGCATCACTGGGGTGAGCGTCAGCAGCATCTAGGGGCCGTTCCCTAATGGCTGCAAGCAGCAATCTAAAACTCACTTAAATAGAAAATGAAGGCAAACAGGTTAGTATCAATATTGAATGGAGTCGCAGCCTGAAGAAACCTATGGCGGGTCGTCCAGGATAGCGGCAGGCCGGGGCCTACCATCGTCCGGGATGTCGAGTCTCCCGCAGATCTCAGCTATATGAGAATAACCTGAGTTGCGTGCATCCTGAAAAAGTTTAGTGGCACATCTTATAGCAAAAATTTCTAGGGTAGGGATACCAGCTGACCCTAGAATGGTAGAGTTCCTCACGTACCATGGCTGATGCGTGAGTCTGCGAAGAGCAGTAGTCTGAAGAGTCTCCAATTTTTTCCTGCTGGATTTGCTGGCAAGCGCCCACCAAGTAGTAGACGCGTACATCAGCACTGAGCGAACTATTAACAGAAAAATTGTTAATTTAGCTTTTACTGGCAGAGGGCTATGCCTCGCCAACAAGGGTGAGAGGAAACCCTGGATTTTCTTTCCTTTGTTACGAAATAGAATGAGTTGTTAGGTAATTTAGTTATATACACAAAAACAATGTTGATAATTGTTTAAAAATAACAGAATTGTATTAGCCAGCAACATTATGTAATATTACTGTAAAATAGAATAGATAGTTGAGCAATTAGGAATGATGGAAATTGCATTGAGTTGCATTTTTAAGTAGGCTAACATAATTGTAAGAAAGAAGCTGGTAAAACTGAGAGGGGGAACAGAGGTTTTAAATAGACAGAACACATTAGAAGGAGGGTCTTTTTCTTTTTGGAAAGGTTCTTGGGTGGAAGAGAGGTCTCGGGAGACCGGAGGCTTCGGGGTGTAGACACCAGGGTGGGCGTCAAGGAGAGCCACCAGGACAGATTAAAGGTGAGGACACAGTTTGTGAATTAAAGGGATAATTGTTTTATGTAAATTCTGCATATAGAGTCAGTTTCTGTGGGTTAATCTATTGGGAGTGTTACATTTATATTTAAAAGAATTCATATTTGGGGAGTAGAAATTTTGTACTCAGTTTTGCCTGTAGTGTAAATGATTTAGACTAAGGTTGATTTTAGTTTTCACACAGTGTAGAATCAAATGTAATATAGTAGATCTTCAGAATAAAATATATATGTTTATGTATCTTTATATGTGTGATATATCCTTGTACCCTCTCACTTAAAGTTAGAGTCAAGCGAGTAGCCTCTCCGTACTAAATAGCGAAGAGCCCATTCGTAATACCTTCGGAGACCTTGTTCTGTACGTGTCGCCTGAAGTTGAGTCCAGCGTTATGCCGAGGTACTTTACGTTAGGCTTCCAAGGGATAGCCACCCTGTCAAGCTCCACTGCGGGAAGGATTCTGCGTTTCATTTTACGTCTTTTCCTGAAACAGATGGAATCAGATTTATCCACATTTATCTTAATGCGCCATTTCTGCAGCCACGGGGACAACGCGTCCATTTGTTTCTGCATGGTCTTAGTTGCGTATGCTGGATTCATGCTACTACAGCGTAGTAACGCATCATCAGCGTACAGCGAGAGTGTCACACCTGGAATGGTAGGAAAGTCGTTAGTATAAACCAGATACAGTACTGGTCCCAGGACACTGCCTTGGGGAACACCAACAAGTATCGGCCGCAGAGTGGAGGTTTTGCCGTCTACAAAGGTCTTGAAGGATCTGCCTGAGAGGTAGGAACGGATCAAGTGTACAGCAGCCACCGGTACAGGAGACTCGCTCAACTTGTAGAGGAGGCCTTCGTGCCATACCTTGTCAAACGCCTTGCTGACGTCTAGCAATACTGCAACAGAAGACAAGAACTTATTGTGGTTATCAACCAGTTTGTTGATAACAGGAACGAGCTGGAGCATGGTGGAATGTCCAAGTCGGAAGCCGAACTGCCCTTGTCTTATGTAGTCCTCTAGATAAGGCTGCAACCTGGAAAGAAAAAGACGTTAGAATATTTTCGAGATGGTCGGTAGCAGAGATATCGGGCGATAATTCTGCGGAAAGAGATGGTCCTTCCCAGGCTTCGGAATGAGGATGATCTTTGCGGTCTTCCCCTGGGAAGGGAAGTGGCGTAATCTAAGGACAGAATTAAACACATTTAGTAAGACCTCCACTAACTGAGGAGGCGCAGCAAGCAAGGCCCTGCCGCCTTTCCGATCCAGCCCGGAGGCTTTCTTCGGCTTGACCGCAGAGACAGCGGCCCGCACCTCCTTGAGAGTGAAAGGTTCGATGTCGTCATCAGCCTCCGGTGACTCAGCGAAGTAGTCGTCTACGAACTCCTCGATCATATCTGCATGATCCTCATCGCAAACGTCGTGATTTGGTTGAAACTTATCCTCCATAGTGTCAGCGAAAGTCTCGACCTTTTCTACGGCAGAGTAGGCTAGGCCACGCTGCCCATCTATCAATTCATACCACTTTTATAGTAACAATAGAAAAATCAGGTTAGCCAACCATAAAAAGTGAAAAGTCCCAAATTGTCCAATTTAGGCTACTGTCCCAAGAATGGGTACTTGACGGTAAAATAAAAGTTTCCCTGGCTTCTAAAAAGCATTAATTTAAATTAAATACTCATCCACTTATCTGTGTCAAAACACTCAAACAAATTCTTCTTGGAACATTCCAAGCAAATGGGTTTTAAACATTTCTGACAAGGGTATTTGGTTTTTTTTTTCAACTTTAGAGGACAAAAGTAACAGGTTTTTTTTGTCTCCACCTGGCCCGCTTTACGCTGAAGATCATCAGTTCCTAGGATTCTTTTAGTCATCATTGAAAGCTCCTGAGGCATGTTTTTGATAGTGGTATGTATTTTTTTAATTTGAGAGCGAATTTAAGAATTGGCCATTGATTTCAAAAACTGAAGTCTTGACACTTTATGAATTTGTAGAAAAGCTTGATATAAGACATAGGCCTAAGCATTCACTCCCTTATGTCGATCATTTGAACAAAAATTGCCAGTGACCACCTCCTGATTCTTCCAGTGCACCTGTACACAGAACATTTTTGATCAAGGCCATCTAGGCCTCCTTTGGTAATGTTATAATGACAAATAATCTCTTTGTGTCGAGATCTTCGTACTCAGAATGGTGCATTGAAGACACTATAGGATCACTGACGTGCACTTTTTTTTAGAACAAATGAAACTAGAATCATGTCCTCTGTAAACCCGTAAACAGACGAGCATGTTTTGTTTGGTTTGAACAAACGTTTTGTTGGTTGAGGCCTCTTGGTATTATTATCTCTGGTTTGAACTCAATAGGTATTTGTGGTTTGTTTTTTTTAACGTTTCTACAAACTTTAGATCTCTAGTGAGTAAATGCTCAACGAGTTCAACAGACATAAAAACCATTTTATTGTTTGCTGTCACATTTCACCATTGTTTTGCAATAGGTTTTGTTAGTCTTATTACAGCTTGAGATGGGATAAGGAGCTTTTGTTTTTCTTGAGACGAAGTATTACCATCACATCCTTTCCCACTATATATACCCATTCAAAAAGTAATGGGTCCTAGCATCTTCAAGCCGTATTTCATAGGCTTCTGAGGCATATACACGCAAAAATTGCATCTACCACGAAACCCAACCAACATTTTGTCTACACACACATTTTCTCCAACACTGTAGCAACTCTGACAATTTTTAATCAAGTGGTCAAACAACTCAGAAATGGCTGCTGCCTTGTCTTCTTTTTCCTTTCTTCTCGATCGTTTGCATTATCAAACTGAAAAGCTGTAAGAAGAAATAAAAATTTTTTTTTAGACACGGTGAAGCGAAAAATATCATACCCTGTGCCATCTGTTACAAACAGATTTGTGGTTGCTTTTAAAATCTGCTGAGTACATTAACAATCCAATGAACGCTCTCAACTCAACCACATCAATATCATTCAAAAAGAGATGTATTTGCCTTTCATACCTCAGTCTCATATTGGATATTTTCCTGTTACTAAAAGCTATTATTTGGTCTATCATGTCTTGTGGAACAGGAAGATTAGGGCGGGTTACACACCGGTGTTGCTGACATTTATCGTACTAGTGACATGCCCCTCAAAAACCAACCTGTGTTATCTTATGGGGCTATACACACCGGTGTCGCGGACTCGTTGTCAGCGACTCGTGTCACTAGCACGTGTCTCTAGCGAACCAACCGGTCGGTGTTTTGACAGACATGTCTCTTGCCTCTTGGGTCCGCGCATGCGCAGAATGTATTTCTAGTCAATTGTAAAGGCGCTGCGGTACGAATCTGTTTTGTTCGAGGTGAGTCGTGATCGCAAAATGCCGCTTCCTGATAATGAACAGACGAATAAAGAGTTTGTTGCAGCAGTAGAAGAGATCCCAGTGCTGTACAACTACAATTTGAAGTAGTACATCAATCGTAATGAGCAAGACAAGGCATGGCGGCAAGTGGCTTCAAAATTAAACGTTACAGGTTCAATTTTTACATATTATGGTCTAAAATACTGTGTAAAGATTATTAAATCGGATAGTTAATAACAGACTAATTTTAATTTTCTTAACCCTCTATCTGGCAAAGAGTACCTGGGGTACACTTTTAAAGCGCCATCCCACTGGCAAAGAGTACCTCGGGTACTCTTTTATCAAGCATTTTTTAAATCAAAGTTTGCGCATCTAAGGTAATATTTAAAAAAGTCATATTATATATCATTGTACGCAGAGCATTCTAAAGATTAATATGGTATATAGTTTATTACATTGTGATAAATAAATAACATGTAAAAAATGTGCTAAGTCACGCAAGAAATGTTGGAATGTCTTTGAGTTCGTCTGATGCGATAGAACACGAATAAAATGCTCGTTTTCCCACTCATTTTATTATGGTTGAATTTCGTTTTGGAATAATTTTGATTACTAGACTGCTTAGGTCAAACCTTTTCCTTTGAAAATATTTGTTCTGATTGTCACTGCTTCGATGTTACACTAATCTTTCAACAGACCGCACAGTTTTGTATAAGTTTCAGGTTTCATCCTATAAACATTTTGGAACTTTTCAGGATGTTGGAATAACTGTCTTGTTACAGTAAATTGACTGGATAACAAATTATCTTTCCAATATGGATGGGTCCAGAATTCTCTTGCAATATGTATTCTTCGCCGTCGTCTTCTTCTCCTTA
>JAGFPH010000384.1:254176-271533 GCA_018207615.1 Philaenus spumarius | reverse complement strand
TGCTAGTGACATCAGAAATGTCAGCGACACCGGTGTGTAACCCGCCTAGGGAAAGTAGTTTTCATACAACTTTTTGTGATGCATTCATACATGTCAAGTATTTTACTGAATTCTTCCTGCTCCACAAACATTTTGAAGTGATGACAGTCATTTTCCAATTCACTTCCGATGTTATCAGAGTTTATTCACAGGCTGAGATATGACCTCTTTCTGCAATCAGTTTTGTAAGAGAATAGAAAGTATTTCAAATTTGTTGGCCAAATGTTCTTAAGCTGTTTTTGGTCTTGTCAAGTGATAATACATGGCGCGGCGTATGCGAAAGTAGTACCAGTGTTGCCAACACTAAGCTGTATTTTCAGTATTAAAATAATTTTTGAACATAAATATCATTGTTTACAATATTACTTTTATTTTTTATATTTCACATAAATTATACATTGAATATTACTTTATCCTACGTTTTAAAGAATTTTTTGTTTAATTTTTATCTTACAAGTTACTGGTCAACTGGGGTAACTTTGGCCATTTTTTGTGTTTCTTCACATAAATTGTCTTATATTCCTCATATATATATAACTAGCTGGCCCGATCCGGATTTGCACGGATAGACAAATCAAAGTTAAATGTATATTAACCAAAACAATACATCAATAAATATATTATACTATGTATTTCTTATGGGGATTTTTAGTAACTTTGACCTCCCCAAACCCCATAAAATTTCAAATTTTTTGAAAACCTCTCTTAGCGAGCACCTACGGCCCTAGAGGAAGCTACATACCAAATTTCATTCCAATCCGTTAGGTGGTTTTTGAGATTTTGTGATGAGTGAGTGGTATTTGAATTTTACATATATAATTATTAACTTCCATGTACTATATATTGTTTTTAAGTCTGTGTATTTCTAAGTGTTTATTGGCTGGTTTTTAAAACTAAGAACTTATTTATATTATTTCTAAGATTTTTTGATAATTTGGGCCAATCTTGCCTTTAATTGGAGTAACATTGTTCCAAATGTAATATGTCATAAAAACTAAGAAAAAATATGATTTCTGACAATGTTACCCCAATTATAGTTATGGGTTTATAAGTAGAGGTATTGTAAAATTAGTTTCGGGATAAAATAAAATGAAACTAAATATTATAAGGTACAAAAGTATAATAAAAATGATTTTGAAAATGTTACTCTTTTAAAATGCTTATCACAAGAACCAAGTCTATAGCTCTATTTAGTAACTAACAGTAGATCAAACTATCTTATTCCAAGATTTGAGCCAAAGTTACCCCAGTTGATGGTACATAATTTCCCCCCTCCCCTAATCCTGAGTTCAGAGCTCCCTAAAATTTGGCGCACTGGGCCTGATTTTTTACTTTTAGAAATATTCAGAATTGAATTTGTTTAGTATTTTGTCATTAAGGTTGTGCGATGGGTTTACGACATATTTTTTTTTCATGTTTTTTTGTGTTGAAAACTATTAAGCTACTTACATGTTATCAATATAAATTAGACAAAAAAAAATACAACGAATATTTTGCGAAATATGGGCTGTAAAAGTGCTCATTTTTCGACTTCTTGGGAAGAGTTCATCTATGTAATGGTTGAGCGTATGAAAACTAAATTTTTCAGTTATTCTTATTAAAATATGGTGATAAAAGTCCCATATTCTATTTTTTTAAAAATCACGTATTTCAACATTTTAAAATATTCAGTGAATTTTTACAAACGTATTAAAATAATTTTTAAGGTGAAAATTATAGCGTTTTAATCTATAACTCTTGAACTTTTTTTTACAAAAAACAACATAAGTTTATCTCAAATCCTTCAAGAAATAAACTCACCCTTAGGTTTTGGAAACCGCCTTCAACAAAATCGGGACGCAACCCTGCGCTCACTGCTTACCCATTCCAATATTTCTCCTCCTTCCCCTTTTGCAAACCTCCCCAGTCTACGCTCTCTTGCTGTGACTGCGGATGTTGGTTGTTGTGCCGAATCGCAAGGGTTTACAGAAAGCTTAGTCATTCAAATTGTATGGTACTGACATCTTATTGCAAGGCATCTTTAGATAGATCAAATATTGACGAATCCCATGGTAGCTTTATAATTTTGATCAAAATATTACTGTAGATGGTCTGGGACGTTGAATAAGTGGGAAATAACAGTACAATTAATTGTATTCGAATCCACGCGTGGAATCAGGTTTACAGAAATCTACAATTTTAAAACGACGATTACATATGTAAATATACGTTTTAGAAAGAAATTATAAATACGAAAATAGGACATTAATAACATTTAGTATATTATATCTCATTGTAAAAGGTAACGTCTAAAGTTATAAAAGAATTAAGTAGCATGCAATGCAGTTTTCATTGATTATTTTGTGTATTTGCATTTATTTCTACCTGGCGAACAATAATTTCAAACTCCCAAAAAAGTGGGTATTTTATGTATGTTTGTAACTGCATTTATTTCTATATTGTAAGACATGTCCTTTTTGCGATATGAAGCCGTTTCCAGACTTTTCAAACACTCTGAATATAGAATTCTCAAAATATTGTTTTACTTTTAATTACTTATTTATGTATACACGATGATAAACTTTAAAAAGAGTAGACAAAATTGAATTGCAACATTCTGTATAAGTTATCATAAAAATCCTATACTCTAATACGAGCAATGTCTGTTTGTACGTACGAGCAATCTCGAGATCCAGCGGAAGGATTTTGATGAAAGTTTGGGATTAGAGGCTTTTGGGTCTAAAAAATCGTTTGGTGAAAACCACTACCTCAGGAAAACTCGTATTTTTCTAAACAACTCATTTGAAAATTTAAAGTTTTTAACATTGCGCTTATGAAGTTTAAAATCGTTACATATGTTTATTGACTATAATAATAACAGTAATCGGCTGTTTCCTATATTATTTCCATTATCAGCTGATTTCAAGCTTAAAACAATTTTTTTTAATTTCTAACCTTTTAGATAGGTTTTTGAGGAGAAGTATTTTTATTTCGTATTAGAATATAGGATAAACAGTTCATATGTACGTAAGTTCGAAAATATTCATATTTATTCAGTATGCGATTTGTATTTACATACACTTTCCTAAAAAAAAAACTACAAAAAAATACGGAGTAATGCTCGGTCACCCAGGTACTGTACATAATAACTTAATTAAACCTATTCAAGCAAGAAGGGCGAATTTCCCAGAAAACAGAAAAAGCAACTAAATTCCATGTAAAGTGAATGAGGATTAGAAGTTTATACTCGCGGCCACGAAATTAGGCGGGTGATAGAAATTGCGGTGTTGCTGGATATGTCGCTCGCACCCCGTCGCTCACGCAGGACAATGCCTAATCGTGCAGTGTTGCCTTTCTGCCTGGCTACTCGGTAGGGATAAGCAATGAAATTATTTTCCTATAAAAGTGTTATCGACTGGCACAGACTGTTATTAATTATTGTAAATGCTATTAACTGACTTCGTTTTTTAACTATCAAGTTGCTTATAACTTTACAGTTATTGTAACGTCTTAATTACCGGTAACGTTTCAAATTTATGTATATTTTTGACAAAATGATTTGTATGTTTAAAAAGAAAACAAAATTTTTTAACTGTATGAGAATAATAATTTACAATATGTTCAAAAAATTAGTACCAAATAAATTTAAATTTATGTTAGATATTTAATATTTTAGCGATAAATAGGAATCCATTAGGCAAAACCTATATTGGGCATTCCTACAAAAGAAAAAGTTTAAAATGTACTCTAAATAGAGTCACTTTTATAAATTAAATATAATTATAAATTAATATAATTACCATTTAGAGTGTGCATCGTGATGTTGCCCTCGAAACTTAAGTTTATGTATGTGCAGGTTACTTGTTGTGTTTTATGTGTTTTTAATATAAATATTTAACGACCTCCAACGGAGCAGATTTGAGTTAAACTGATGATGGGACCACGGACCCGAAACGCGTATTAACTTACAAAATAAACGCAGTCACAAGACGGATATATTATAAAAGGTAATTATATTAGTTTAAAATTATATTTAATTAATGATTTTTCTTTAAATTGGTTTTCCTATAAATTTTAATTAGGCTACTGTACTTTGTATACAAACAGAATCACTTATAAATTTTGTAAATTATATGTAAATATAGAATACTGTAAATACATTGTAAAAACGAGATATAGGAAAATTATGGGAAGTAAAGTTGTTCACGACCGTGGTGTCTTCAATCTCGCACATGTTTCCTGTGGGGTGTTAAATGAACAACAAAATGAATAAAGGCTTAAAAATACTTTCTTACGAAAATACAATTTTTAATTATTTTTTTATTATTAAAATGTAGTCTACATTTCTTATTTACACACAGTACGAGTTAGTTCGCTTCAGGAATTAACTAAAAAGTCTAAAAAACGTTGTTGGAATTTTATTAAGATAAGAAAAAAATAACTGGAATTATGGCTTAACGAAAAAAATAATGGTATCTTCATCATATACTATGTAAAGGAAATGTTGTCTATAAACATTTAAATTATTTCCTTTTTTACTCTTGAATATAAAATAGCAACTTACAACATTAAACAAGGGTTACGAGCTACGGTTCTCGCCGAGCGCCCGCGTGTCTTTGTTTTTGTTTCATACAGTTATGCATTTTACAACTAAACTAAGAATCTCATAAAAAAAAGTTACGAACAAAAAATTTTATTCATACGATTTTCTACAACTTTACCGCAGACGAAATCTTCCTGACCAAAAAGACAAAAAAATCCTCGCTTGGTGAAAAATTCAATACATGGCGGTTTTGAATTAAATTACAATTTAGGTTTTTTATTTTTGTTAATTATTTGCTGCCGTTATACAAATAAAAAGTCATACCATTGGAATCAGTAGCATTTTCTGAAGGCAGTGGTATAATTTTATTTCACTATGCCCTGTAGACAGATTCACAAGCTCGAGAGAAAGCACACTCAAAAATCTTTACTTGACGGGTGTATTTGTATAAATAACTACAGCACGAAGTGGCATCACCGCCATTTCTATCACCCGCCTAATTTCTTGGACGCGAGTATAGTTTGATCTGTTAGATTGAGAAATTGAAAGAGATGTTTGCAGAGAGAGAGAGAGAGAGAGGAGAAAGGCAAGGTGGTGGGAGAACACAGTTTCGTTCGCTACTACTAGCGATCCAGCGCCAAAAGATTGAAGCTCTCTCAAGGCTGTCGCGAAACTGGCAAGACCCTCGCTCAACCTTAAGGTAATTCTTGTTTCATTATCCAACAATAAAAGTAGCCCGACTAATATGTAAGTAGCTACTCCCATTCTGTTTCAGTTCTGTTCTAGTTTTTTTAAAGAAAATAGTTGTAAGAGAGAGGGTTGGCAATTATTGGCATTTTTGGATTAATGAGTATGAAAACATTAATGAGATGAAATTTTGTATATTTTAAAGCTAATCATTCGTACTCATTTGTCATGATTGATTGAATTTATATAGGCCTTCAACAATAGCCAGAGTAGGTATTAAGATGTGTTAAAAAAATAACCAATCTATTTTTAACTATACACCATGGAGAAGCCAATTATATGACCCTGGCTTGCCTATCAGACCACAAAGGTCTTTCAGTTCAAATTTAGGAAAACACAAATATAAAAAAAAACTTATTTCCAACCTGAAAGGTTTTTTAATGAATGCAATGCATGCAGTTTTATTGAAATTTTAGAAAATATAAAATTTTCCTGAGTTGATTTTCCTTTTCCAAACATAAATCAAAATGTTGTAATTTTTCTGAATGGAATTACTGAAGCATTTCTATTGAAATTGGGGTACTTATCAGTTAACCACTCATTTAAAGATGGTTATTAAATCAAAACAAAAAGAAAATCACTTTATTATACAAAATAACACTCCTAGAATCTATAAACAACAAAATATTACTTTTCCGGTTTATCTTTGTCTTCAGCGGCAACCCAGAACTGGACGCAGAGCAGCTGCATGAAGCGGTTGTCTCAGCCAGTCGTCCGCCACATGAATTCTGTGAGGTAGCTGTCCAAGTGGTGTCTGACAGTTCCCCTTTGACTTTTGTTATGCCATTTAGCACAACCACACATCCTTTCAACATGTTGTGTATGGGCCCCGGTTTCAGGATTAATGAAATTGTATTTATGATTTACTTGTAAATGTGAAAAGCCCGCTTGTTCCAGTTGTTCAGTATTGTAACCTTTCCAACAATTTGATATTACGTTGTTGTAATATTCGTTGTATCTGGAACCATGTTCAACGAATTTAGAAATCTGTTCAAAAAGTGTTTTAACACTTCTATTGGGAACTGCTACCAAGAAACGGCCCCCGGTTTCCCAACATAGTCCGCCGAAAACCCATTGTTGTGGCAAAACTCGACCTGCATTATTTTTACGTTTAGTGAACAGACTTTCATCTATTTCCACAATACGATTTTCACCCCCTATTTTAACTTGATTTTGGGATTCCATAGCGAAAGCACACACTTCCCTCATAATATAGTTATTCCAGTCAAAAGTTGTCTCGTAGCTCATTCCTAACTGTTATTCATACCACGCTAAAGAGTTCAGATCCTTGCACCAACAGTATATAAAACGCACTATTGTCACAAAAAGAAGTCTGCTACAAACGAACCAAGTATCCATACGAATGCCTAGTTTTTTTCTACACTGCCTAAATATTACATTGCCAAAACAGTTTTCCTTCAGAGAAATATAAACGCATTTCATGCCCATTTTGACATTGTTTTGTAACCGGCAACAACTCTTTAGATTGAAGGAAAGAAACAGCTTCTTCCTCGGTTCTGGGTAAGTCCCATATTAGCATACGATCACTCATATTCGGAGAATCACTGCACGACAAACATGAAATATACACAATGCGACTGTAGAGCGAAATGACATCACATGTGACATTTCATGTGGTCAAACTCTGTATCCACCATAAATTAATTTTATAAGTTGTATTTTTGCTTATTTCGATACCACAAAGAAATATGCCTACTTCACTTTCTGCTATTAACACTAACCAAACTAAATAAGATTTTCACAGACTCTCAGACAACACAGTTAAGGACATTTTGTGACCAAGAAGTGAAACACAACACGGTATATAGATAGCAAATTTATTATAAGTTTAACAACAATTCAAAATTTGTCTACAAAACTTTTTTCGTATAATACAAATTATCAAGATATACATATAATGTATAAAACTTTATTTACATATTGCACAATCAAATTTATAAAACTTTTATTAGATAATTCCTACAAACATGTTAATCGTTGAAAAGCGTTTGGAAAGTAATGGAAGACGATAGAAAATGGAAGTATAAGTTATGTTTAGGAAGAAGATAATTGTCTGAACTACAAGCTAATATTATTTTCTATTTACAAACATGAGCGAATGTGCAGGTCCGTAATGTTATCTGGGCCTACTGGAATATAAATTCTCAACAATATTACGTCTATTCAAATGTGTTTCTACGACAATGTCGCCAGGAACACGACCTGCAATAACCAATTTCTAACCTAACAATATATTAACCTTTTGATCATCACTATCAAATAATTTTAAAAAATTACAGTATATCGGTTCACGAATAAGTTTTTGATAATTTGTGACTAACAAGTGTTTTATTAAAAAAGATTTTTCTTTGAGGGCAACACATACAGTTCTAGATAGTACTGAATTACATTCTACTTAAAGGAGTAAAACGGTATATCTTTTGATAAACAGTATAGGCCTACATAACTAGTGAAAAGTGAGAGGTCATCATAGCTGTATGAAATGATCTGAACACTTTTCCTGTTGACTGTACTTCTGAGAATGTTTTAGGATGTAGTGAGCAGGCTACCGTCGCAGATATTGTAACATTGTTAACGTTTAGTGTGTATTTCGGTTAATAAAGAACAGTTTATTTGGGATATTGAAAATAGAAGTTTAAAGGGAATAGGAAAACACAGGCCAGAAAATAGCCTTCTTCAAAACTACCGTGGATTCAATGGGATGTTCTTGAGGTTCTCAAGAACAGGGTTTTGAAAAAAAACAATTTTTTTCTAAAAATTTCAAGCCCTTGGGTGGTATTTGAGTGTTTTCCTAAATGTATGGGTGTAAATGGGTTATAACCCTTTCAAGAGTGCTTCATATATGCCATATTGAGTAACCACGTCATAGCATGTGATAGTTTTGGCTTTTAAAAATAGCCATGTGAAAAGCTCTGCAAGTAACAATAGCCAGTGCAAAGCGCTACATAAATATAGTTCTCATGTATTGAGGCTATATCTTGGCAGTACATTATGGCCTATGACTGAGCTTATAATTTACACCAAAGTGAACCTTTCCCTCCCCCAGAGTATAGTAAATACAGAACTATCTGAGTATTGGTATAAACATGGTTTCAGTTGGGAGGTGTTGTTTTACTGCTGTTTTTTGCTTATAAAAGTTATATGACAAAAATGCACAGATTTTGGTGGCGTTATGTGCATTCACCCGTGTTTTCAAAAATTTCACACACAGAAAATCTAAAAAAAGTTTTTCTAACAATACATTCATTGCCATGTTTATGTTGTTTAAATAGATTTGTAAATGTTTTTGTGAAATTTAATTTTTTACTCCTGTTCTTAGTGGAAACATTTACTCATTTAGGCTAAGCTAGCCAGAAGTTCATATGACGTGCGCACTCCTGATAGGGATAAATACTAATGTAAATAATTATTTATGTTTTCATAAACCTTTGAAGAGAAATGTGTATATATTAGTTATTCACCGTTTATTATGTTTTAGAAGTGATGATTATTTATGACGAAGTAAACTTTATTGCTGTATTTCAATATTAAAACTTAAGTTTATAGAGAATGGTCTTAGTTAAAAAAAATTATTTAAAAACTTCATTTATATTTTAAAAAGCATTTTAGTACCAAATAAGGTCTTCACACTTATTCAGTATTGAATACGAAATGTAATTGTTTTACATGAAAACGTTATTCACTAGGCAGTTTCTATTTACTAAATTCTATAATCTCGTCCGAGCAAAACTAATCGTGTGACAAATCGGATGGTAAAAACTTTTTTTACGTGTAGAGAAAAACATTAAAATAGTTCTGTATTTAAATGTTAAATCATTAAAAATTTTATATAAACAAATTGAACTGACACGAGAAAACTTTATTACAGAGCCTATTTAGGAACTTACAAAATTTATAGGTTAGGAACTTTTAAAGGCTCTGTGTATTTTCTTTAAAAATTCTGTTGTCAACTTTAATTTCTCCAAATATCAGTACTGCCGATATAAAGTGACTGGATTAGGTCACTGAGAAGTTTTTTCCCTCAATCGCGTAGACAAATTCAAATCACTGTTATCAAGTCAGTTCTGTTTTTCCGGATGGTTTCTGATACGACTGCTCTCCTCGTGGTCGGTCGACGCCGGAGTGAAACCTTGGCGATCAGCTCTCCTGTTCATGTTCTCCACCAAGCAGAACGTGACTGTGCCGACAGTACCCCAGAAGGCGAGGATGTAAATCTGTTTGTACAATCCAACCTGGCTGCTGTAGAAGAAACATGCTGCGGCTGACAATGACTAAACAAAAAATGTACAACTTAAAGCAATGTTGTTAAAAGCGCTACTCATCAGTTGAAAATTATATTTTATACTTTGTAAAAAGCGTTTAATTTAAACTTTCCACATTTAATACTGAAAACTCAAGCGTAAACAAAGATTCTGTTTTGTTTACTATTCTAAAATGGAACAAGTATTGATAAAGTCATACAAACCTGAGTGAACTTGAATATTGCAAATGCAGGCGCACTGTCATCAGGGTACATGCCTCCTAGAATAGACAAGATCTGTGTGTTGAAACAGCTGTCTCCCAGACCTAACAGGAAACTACACAACACTGCGAGAGCGGCACTGGAAATAAAATAACAGACTTTGTTGGTACAAAACTTACAGAAAACTTTTATTTTGTGGAAAGGCGATTACTTATAAATTTAGGATATATTTTATAAAATTGCTGGTTCGTACGTGGGGGGAAAAGAATTGCGCCATTTGAAGATATATGTTCAGTATTGTTCAGGGTACTTGCTAAAACATAATATTTATATACGTGAAGGTATTTAATACTTAATTAAGTTCAGATATTCTGGGCTATGCCCTGCTACAAAATACAAGTAACAAGTAAAACTACGAGGCGTATTCGTAAAGTAAGTACCGTTTTGAAAAAAAAAACTATATTTTTTCAAGCCTATTGTATGTTTACATGAAAGAGCATACCTTAGGCTATTTTCTACATAGTTTCCACCAATGTTCGTGCCACTTGGTAGCACTTGTCGTAGCAGGTGACCAGCTTTTCTATATCTTCTTCATAGAAACTTCCCGCCAGTAACGATAGTCAAGACTCCTCAGCATTATTTCTCAACTCATCGTTAGATCCAATGCGCTTGCCGCCCAGCTCGCGCTTCATGTGCAGGAACAAGTGGTAGTCGGACGGCGCCAACTCCGGGTGATCGAACTGCTCCTAATGAAACTGTCGAATCACTGTTTGAGCGTCACCAGCAGTATGGGGCCAAGCATTCTCATGGACACAATTACTGAGCATTCCTCTCCAATTACACGCCATAGTTTTCTCAAAGTCTCACAATATTGTGCCTCTCACATTGATGGTTTCGTTCTGGGAAGAAATTCAGTAAGCAAAACCCCTTTCCTACCAAAGAACACAGTGCACGTGATTTTTGTGCTGACATTGTCGTTTAGAACTTTTGTTTTATAGGAGATTGAGTGTGTCTCCACTCCATCGATTGTTGCTTGGATTCTGGTGTGACATGACGAACCCAAGTTTCATCACCTGTCACAATTTGGTTTAACAGTCCTCTCCCTCTTCACTGTACCATGTGAGAAATGTCAAAGTACTGCCAATTCGCTTAGTTTTTTGAACATCAGTGAGCATTTTTGGAATCCACTGGGAACACACCTTGTGATAACATAAGCGGTCTGTAACAATTTCGTACAAAACAGTTTGTGAAATCTGTGGAAATTTGTCTGAAAGCGTTGTCATTGTGAAACGTCTGTTCTCATGGATTTTTTCATCAACTTTCCTTACCAAATCAATGTTGACAACAGAAGGCCAACCACTCCGAGCCTCATCGTGGGCATTTGTTTGACCTTCATTAAACATTCTAAGCCACTTTCTCACCATTCCATCACTCATCGCGTCTTCACCATAAACATCTTTAACTTGATGATAAATTTTGGCCAGTTTATAACGTTAGGTGTTAAAAAATAAAATAATAATTTGTAAATAAACTTAAAAAAAAAAAATAAAGTCGAGAAAATTCCAAATAAAAGTAAAAAAATTGTTCAAATTAATAAAAAGATTATATGTGAATTATCCTTTGCTTAACACTTATTTTATTATTTAATTCCAATATTAAACACTCTCTGTTCAAACTACTTTACTTTCAAATCAAAAAACTTTCTTTATTTACCTTTAAAACATCTGTCAATCTTCACATATAATTTCATCTATGCGTCATATCTAATAATTATGCATATCGTATTTTACACAAAACATTTTATTCTAGTTTTATTCTCCGAGGTGTGCTTCACAGCTCCTAAGTACTTGCTACATGAACAATTGTGGGACAATGAAATTCAAAACATTGTGACGAATAACTAACTCTTTTACTCACTCATGTTCAAATTATTCTTCAAGAGAAAAATCCATTCAAATTACATCGAATAGAAAACATTACCCTATAATTTACAGCATACAACTTAAAATTTTATGAAAATAAGACGCAATTTAATGTTTGAAAAAATTGAATTTAAAGCAGACTGAAAAATTATTTTATAATACTATTAAAGTTTATACAAGATCATTTTTTTTAAAGTTCAAAATATACCTAGGTTTTAATACTTGCGTTTATTACGAAGATCTCACACAACACTGTTCTAATTCAACACACTTTACCAGTCCACGATGTACTCGTAACAAAACATGGCCATGCGTTCACACAATTATATCACTACAATCCCTAAAAATCACTCGTTGAATCCTTATGTCGAAGAGTACAGACTTTGTACTACTAATATATTTCCCTTTAAAACATAACTTTTACTGCCCAGTTATGACAAACTCATTATCAAAGAACATTTTATAGAACTCTACTTTCTCAGTACTTACATTACACCATCTTGCAAGACAAGAGAAGCCAAGCGGTGCTGTACAAGGCCTCCAGAAAATTCTTCGTCCTTTCCATTGCTGCCATCAATATCAAGTCTGTTCTTTTCTTTCACTATATATGTTTGTTATGTGATATAATTCTCTTTATAATTTATTTTTTTTAAATATTGTAACTTTTAGTTGCATGATTCTTGGATTCCAAGTCACTTTGAATAATATTATATAGGATAATATATTAATAATAATATTAAATATTTCCTTTTATAGGTCCGTCTTGTGACTTTTTTTGGTCGTTTCCCATTGTCAAGTACACTTACACAATAAAACACATAACACGTTTAAAAAACACACAAAACACCACAGTTACAACACTTTTAAAAACTTTTAAAAAACTTAATTGTGCCGGACAATTATTCATCGTGTAGGTCGTGTGGTCCATGGTACACCGAACGTAACATTCGAACGACCAAAATATTAAAAGGTAATATTTAATATTATTATTAATATATTATCCTATATAATATTATATTGTAACTGTTCATTATGTGACTTTCAATATACACTGTTCTAAAACTCTATTTTAATATGCACTGTTCCTTTTTATCAATGTTCAACTTTCACACAAGTATATAACACACTTTTATTTACCAATGTTTTTTCTTATTTATTAAAATTTAAGTCTGCTTTTTAGTTTTATATATTTCAGTCTGCATATATTTTTATCTTAACATTTTTTAAGCTATTAAAATTTACTTGTTTTGCGTCTTTGATTTATTTATATATATGTATATATAATTCATTAAATTTTGATTACTAGATCTTGCGTCTCTTATTTTAATAGACCCATCATTCTTTGTTTCTACATTATAGGAATTTACTTGTTTCATCATAATTCTCTATCACACGGATTGTATATGTCACAGGTTTCACATTCCTTGCGTTAAAATATCGAATTACAGCACGAATCTCACAGTTGGCGGGATCAGTAATTGTCTTAAACATTTCAAATATGCATAGCAAACTGAAAACACAAAGTAGAGCAACCAAAATGGCGTCAGTTGAGAGCCAGTGAACAAGGACGACCAGCACGCATGCACGGAACGCCGACCGCAGTGGTGCTAGAATAAAACGGTATTTACTTTAAGAATGCGCCTCGTATTCAATTTACAAAAATAGGTTGGAAAACTTTCAAAAGGAACAGTTATGATTAGTTCTACTATAATTAGCTGAAAAAATGCAATTCAATTGTTTAAGCTATTTTCATTACAAAATTTAAGTTATCAATACTGAGTACATGCTCATTCATTAAATTAGTACGATCTTTCATTTACCATTTGAAAAGCGAATTTCATTATAGAATAAAGTTACTTTTTATATTTCTCACTCACGTAGGAGGCAATACGTTGTCGAAAAAGTCATAGGCAGGAAGCGCGTCATTTGTATCTATGGATACCTGTCCATATTTCCTTGTAAGGACATAGTTTAGAATCCTTTCACCTGATTGGTGCTTATTTTAGTTATATTTTGGTAGTGGGGTTCATGCGTCATCACGTTCCGTTTTCTTAAGGTCAAAAGTAGAAATCTTATTTATGTAAGTTTTAAGGTCAAATTTGGAAAACCGTTCTTAACAAGGAACTTTACCTTGATAACAAGGCTTTAGTTTGGTAAATTCCAGTGGCGGCTCGTGCTATAGGTTCACTGGTTCAGTGAACCCCAAGCAAATTGCGTTAATAACATAATATTTTATAACTAATATAAATATTTAGTACTTTTTTCATAAATCTAACAATGAATATAGATTGAAAAGTTGTTAAAATACGACTTAGAGTAACAACGCGCAGCTCTCCTACGTCGTTTTCAGCTCCTTGGTTCAATTCAAAGAACGAACCTTCTGGCCTAGGCGAGGGAGTACAGGGGAACAGTGGGGGAATAGCCGTTTCAACCTTGTTTTTCGCTGCAATCTAAATGCAGCGACTCCCGACTCCTTCCGAAGATAGCCGAAGCTGCAGTTCACAACAGTGTTTTGTAAAAAAAACCTTACGCCTATTTTTTCCTTTACGTAGTTGGTGTTTGTTTACTTCTTTGATTTATAGGTTATGTCAGTTGTGCATTTTATGAAGTTCATGAATTAAGTTTGTGTTAGTGTGGACATATTATTAAATAATATTATTGCAGTTCAGTGTTGTTATTAGAATGAACAGCGTTACACCTTTGCTAAGGGTAACTTTTCTTCTTTACCTCTTCAAGAAAAGTGTGCTATTTAAATACACAGGTATTTGTGTCTTCATTATTTATGAGTCACTTTATGAACTAAAAACTTAAATAAACTAATTAATAAAGTATAGGCTTCTATGTAAGACAATATTGTTCTCAATTTTACATTTATAATTAATATCTATAATCCAATCTATCATGAAAACTGTAACCCGATTTCATCTCATTGCACGCTTTTCAGAGATGTCTTAAAACAACCAAATTTTATTAAAAACAGGCCTAAAAGTAGAAATTCTTATGTTTCGTACTAAAAACAAATTTGCAGAACCCCCTCCCCGGTAGATTTGAACCCCCAATTTAATAATTCACCAGCCGCCACTGGTAAATTCACTGAATATTTTGGGTATTGATTTTCGAGTCATTACAACAGCCAATGCCGACCCTACCATAAGCCGAACAGAGCGGCTGTTCCCGACGCCAAGTACCTGGGGGCGATTCAGTGGTAGAGAAAAATAAAGGAAAAACATATCTTTTTTGCTTTTCGATATTTTGATTGCAGGTGAGTATGGCTAGTTTGTGAATGACCTTATTTGTTGAGGCGAGGGCAAGGCCCTCCTGCCCTCGGTTACTTCGCCAGTGTTGTCACCACCATATTAGTTGATTTTGAACGCCACCACTGCTGAGCGTGTTCCTGCACTTTCTGCGTGAATTTCACTTGACAGCTAACGTGAAAGTAAGTACTATTTTATTTGTTAATCCTCCGTATGGCATACACTTTCTTGCTAATTGTGCACATGTAACACTAACAGCCATGTAACAGAAAAGCTATACGATAAAAAATAAATCAGCAGTTTCCCATAGTGTCTAAAAGCACAGAGGTTTGGTCTAAATAAATAAAATGACGCAATACATATATAATAATAAACATTTATAATTTTAATATATATATATAAATTCCTTAATGACGCAAAATAATTACAGTAGAATCATTTTTAATAAATAAATAAAAAATATAAGCAGACTATAAAAGTAGGTAATATAAAAGCAGACTTAAAAGATATATTAATGTATGAACATATATAACGTGTGAGAACTATGTAAGAGATCATTTAAATAATTACGGTTGAAGTGAACAGTTAATGAAAACAAGCAGTAATAAGACTATAAACACTTTAATTAGGCAGAGACAATCCAAAAACAACTTATAAAAAAAAAAAAAAATAATAAACACTTGTATAACAAATTACAACATCAGCGTATATATCAAGATACGGAAGGCCTAGCACAGTGTGGCTTACGTGCGAATTTGCACGGAGCGTTCTGAGAGAAGTATGTTTAACAACGCAAGAGAAGAGAAGAGAGGAGAGAGAGAAGTCAAGATGGCGTAGCCGGCTCTGTGCAAGCTAATTGCAGGTGGTGGAGAATTTGTAAGAAAAATGTAGTAATTCTTAAAAAATCGCAATGAACGTTGTGTCAATGTTGAATAGAGGTGTTTAAGAGTTTGTGAAAACTTAAAAAGTAAAATCTTCCGTATACTTTCTTTAAAAAGTGGACTTGTGAAAAAGTTGCCATGTGGTCGGACGAACGCGTTAGTAAAAAATAAGTGAAGTGACTATATCAAGTCGAGTCAGTGAAATCCTAGGTAAAAATACAATAACAACAGGTATCGTGAATAGATATGGCCATTATTTTTAAGTTTAAAAGTCTGCATTTTTGAAAACTTATAAAAAATTGAGAAATAACTTAACTTAAACTTTTCACTTATTGTGTCATTCATTTGCAAGCTAGGGCTGACAAAACTTTGTATAATTTGTAAATAGTTAATTGATTTGTTTGTATAATTGTTTTATGACGTTGATATTTTTTGTTGTAAATATTCATTTTCTAATTATGTTTGAGTAAACAAATAGTTGTTGCCACAATGTCTTGAATTTCTTTATTCAGCCACGAACATCCAACTAGCTTGTACTTTAACAGTCAGGTTTCCACCCCTGAGGAAATTGAAATGATTTAGTAAACATTTTACAGTAATTGACAATTATGGATAAATAGATGTTAATAGAGCATAAATGAAGTTATATGTGGATTATTATTATTATACGTACTAAGATTAATATTTTTTAAAATTATTATTATGTGAGTTAAATGAAGGTGATATTAAGGTTTTGAAAGTAAGGTGAATTAAAGTAAGGTGGAGCATAAGGTGTAATTTTACGTTGGAGTTAGGGGAGATATATGATGTGGTGAGTTTAGGTTAAATGGTGATTTTATTATGGAAGTAAGGCAATAGGCCTAAGAGGTGTTTTTTAATGATTTGAGGTATTTTATGAGCGACGACTTCTGGTGTTAAGGTGAATAAATGAAAGAGGTGAAGGAGAGATATTAATGATTGTTGAATAATCCACATATAGCATTTTATTTTTGATTTGAATATTTTTTTTTATTTTTGAAATTTTACCGAACCCCATTTTTTTTAACACATTATACTTTAAGAATATTTTTATTCTTGTAACGCTTATCGTTACACACATTGTCATTTAAACATTCATAGAATCTAATCCATTTGAGTAAAGTACATATACTATTATACATTTTTTTCTTCAAAAAAATTACAGAGAATATTTCTATGCAGTTGAAATTTTGTTTACATTTACCAAACACAAAAAATACGCAACAAATAGAAAAAACTACTTTGGTAAATGGAAATGTCAAAAGTTGGGCCTTTGGAAAAATACCAAAAAATATTTCTTTTATAAATTATCTAAGATATTTAAAATGCAGAAAAATTGTTTTTACAAGAAACATTTATTTTTAAGTGTACTTTTCCAAAAATAAGTTTTTAGGAGAAAAATTAGTAAATTGCGCACTTATAAAATTACTTTTACGTATTCAAATATTTATAAAAATTTCAAAATGCAAAATTAGTGTTTCTAAACTATTT
>JAGFPH010000384.1:235413-247717 GCA_018207615.1 Philaenus spumarius | reverse complement strand
TATTTATAAAAATTTCAAAATGCAAAATTAGTGTTTCTAAACTATTTCATATTATAAGTGATAACATATCATACACAAAAATAACACTAAGTGTTTTGTAACTTCACCAATGTAAATTTCGTTTTATTAATTAGTAAAATAATAGGCCTACAAATGTATCATCTCTTATAAAAGTAATTTTTGGGATAAATAAATTAACCTTAATTCCTACATTTTTTGTTTGTTATTCTTCATCAACTGTGAGCAGTACAGTGCCAACAAGGAGGAGTATTTTAAAATCAACAAATTAGACAGAGACTTAACCCTTCCTGGAAGGTGCTAAATTGTCTTCATGGACGTATAAATTATAGGTTGGGGTAAAACTCTTAAACTGGCAATGTTAAAGCTAAAATTGACCAGCCCGTTTTTAGCGTTTTGCAAGCATATTTTTAAAAATTCGCCAAAAATAGTAAATGAACCCCAATCCAAAAGTGTTCAAGAGCTTTTTTGTAGAAGAAACTTCAAATAATTCAAATATGCCACTAAAAATTAGTTTATTTTGAAATTGTAAAAGTTATTAACTCAAGAAACAAAAAATGTTCAGTAACGAAAGGAAAAAGTTAAACTTTAGGCCTACATAACAAGTAGTAAACATTTTTTTGTATTTTTTTCGTAAGCGTAAAAAAGTTTCGTAACTTAGTTCTAAATAGAACTGTATAAAAACATTTATCAATTTCAAATTTTTTATTTTGAAAAAAACAGTTTTTATGTTCCAAGTACACGACTGGTAACAAACCTAGGTCTAGATTGTAACGTCATATATGCTTTGCTCAAAAATGAAATATTATTATAACAAAGTGTAGAGGATAAATAAAAGAAAAGAACGGTATACTTGTCTTTCCTTAGTTCACAAAAGTGTTTGAGTTATCATTATTTGAATAACAAAATGACATCAATCTAATGAAAAGTCAGCCGTCTATAACAGCGGTGAGAATGGGACACTTGAATAGCGTGGGAACCCATGCGCTAGACTTTCTCACTAGAACGTAATAATTATGTACATTTCAATTGTCGTCTAGACAGACAAAAACCTGGTTATTTCTGGATTATTTCCCACCGTTACAAAATTCAGACTTTGTTGTACAAAATGGTGTAAAGAAATCTGTCAAAACATTTAATATGGTAGGCGTAAAATCACTTGACAAATGGGCTGTTTCATTGGTTCAGAAACTGTCCAATCGCAAGGGTTTACAGTTATTCTTGGAAAAAATACTATTTTTATAGTGACATTTGATTGGAAGGCACCAACAGAAAGATAAAATCTTGACGTATCCAATGGTATCGTTATAATAGCCAAAGAAATATTTGTGTAGATGGTCTTGAACGTTGAAGAAGTGGGAAATAACAGTACAATTGTAAGCAGATTCGCGCACGGATAGAGCTGTAGACCGATGTGCATATTTTAAAACGACGATAACATATGTAAATATACGATTTACGAAAAAGTTGTAAATACAAAAATTAAAGTTTAATTCATTTTCTTTCCAATGGTGCCAGTTTTATTACGATTGGATGATTCTAAGTGGGTTAAATTATCGATTATTCAAATATATGCAAATTTTAGCAAATGTTCGAAATTGTTGCGTTCTGCGCCTGAGAGAGGGTTATGCATGACGTTCTGCCAGTTCCAGGGTTAATGTATGTAAATGTTTAAAATAAAAAGTACTTTGGTTCTAAATCATTTTTTTGAGGTGTAGTATCTGTTGCAGATATATCCGCTACCGTCCGCAGCGCATAGAATCATAGCAGAAATATCCCACAACAATCAAACAAACAAAGCAATATTTATTTACAGTATTTATGTGTCAGACAGAAAATTGGAAAATAACCGCACAAAGAAAAAAATCTAGTTTTGAAATTTAAAAAATGTATTTATTTTTAAAATTATAGTCGATTTAAATAAAAAATGTCATTTAGTAAAATAAACTTTTTGAGTGGTTTAAACAGTTCAAAGAAGGACGAGAGGAGATTGAAGATGACCCATGTCGAAGACGACCTTCCACATCAACGACGGAAGAAAACATTGAACAAATCTGCAATTTGATCTGAAAAAACTGTCGTTTGATATTCGTACAGTTGCTGAGATCATAGGAAATTGACAAAGAATCTGAACAGTAGATTTTGCACAAACATTATAACACAAGGAAAGTGAGTTTAAAAATAGTGCCCAAAAACCTCACATCTGAACAAAATAATTTTCAAATGAACATTTGCGCGGACACTTTGAAAACGATGAAAAAGCCTTGGACCTGTTACACCACGTTTTGTTTTAATTTTAAGATTTTAGGTAGGTTTGCATACATTTTACTTACAGTCTTCAACTAAATGTATAGGAGTCAACACTTACTTGCTGGTGATGTAAGCATCCTGGTTGGTGTCGCCAAAAGGTGCCAAGTCCGGCAAGTTGAGATAAATTAAAAAGAAACTGACTATATGGATAACAAATCCCAAGATGACAATAGGGTCTCGTCCCCAACGTACTGTCTTGGAGCCGAGCAAGCCGAACGCAACACCACCTGATGAAAGAGCATACTTTAGAGAGATAAAACAAAACAAATATGTTCAAGTCTGACAAACACTTTAGGCGTAAAGAATGAAAACATAAATGGTTTGATTGGGAATTGTGCAACATTTTATTTCAACACCATTAAAGTTTCATATACATATATGTAAGGGGCTCTTTCTCTGCCTGCTTCGCTCAACTAACCTCTGCGGGTAACTGTCGGCAAAGCAAATGGAAACAGATAATTTTGTATAATCTGTTATTTTCACTGAAATGACGATTGATTAGGACAGATACACTTGCATCGGGGTAGAGTGGTAGGGATGCGGTAACCTAGCTGCTGACAATTACATATTAGGGCCAGGTTTTTGTGTGAATGACAGGATTTTTTTATATCATAGAGCAAAATAAACCTAACCTAAAAAAGCTGTCCGCTGTTAAAATTTTTTTACAGATTCTAAATTTTCCAAGTGTGTTGGTTCAATATAAGCCTAACCTAAAATAGTGTTAAGTTTTTTATCCAAATTAGTTGTTTTATTTATAATATATAACAACAGATGTTTGAATTACAATAGTGTAAGCATTTTGCAATGATTTTTGTTTGTATTTGCTTTTATTTTGTTAACCTAACCTAAAGAAGCTATTGCTTGTGAAGAATAATAGTGATTCTAAATTTGCTAAGTTGATAATGAATATAAATTCATTAAACAAACATGTGTTTCTAAGCTTTTGATCTGAATCAGCTGTTTTATCTGTTATAGGGACTATTGCCAGGTCCGAAAAGTTTGGTAAATTTTTTTTTCATTTTTCTAAATCTTAAAAAGTAGGAAAAATCGGTGGAAATTTGAGTTGAGTATGCATTTTTTTTTGCAAGAAGAAAATAAATATGGCCTGGATTTCCCTGTGATTGTGGTGTCAGACTGTTCCTCCCTTGACATATAAAAGGCATCTACTAAAAAAAGTTTCAGGGCTTATAAAACAAATTTTAAATAAGTGTTCAGAGCTCTCAGTCTATTAACCCTTTGCACTCTGGTCAGATATTTAATATAAGTCCTCTGGGATCGGATGGCCAGTAGTGCTGGCCACAGCCATTTCTTTGCCAAGTATGAACAGTTGGTGCAAGTTACGTTCCTCTCAGATCAGATGGCCAGCGGTACTGGACAAGTTAAAATCTCTCGAACGCCTGGATGGCCAGTAGGACTGCAGTAATGATCTGCATTAATTTATTTTTAGTAGTTTTATTTTGTCTGGATTGTGCTGAAACCTAGCGTCTAAACTTAAACTAATTAATTCCTGCTTTTTCTCTGGTCTGTGTTGAATAAAAACGTTGCAATATTCGTTACATTATAACCTTTTACCAGCAGTATAATTTTACGTTACGGGTGAACTACACTTGATTTCACGTTCACCCATGCAGTACGGAGCACCCATAAGGCATGTTATCCAAATGGCAGTCTCAGCGAGCGATACTAACTGTCCAAAAAACATCAACTCCCACGCAACGCTCCAGTTGACGCAACCCGCATGACAATAAACGTGAAGTTCCCAGTAATGGTAGTAGGTATGACTATCTCCCGTAAGACCTGTACATCACAGTGAACGTGGAATTGAGTGTAGGCTAGTGTTTTTAAAGTTTGAAGTAATTTAATAGAACAAAAGTTAATTAGTTTATTATTGCTTTTAAGTGTTTTTTTGTTAACAAGTACTTGATTTTGTTTTATTTTAAATAAACAAAAAATGTTGTTAGATAAGTTGTATGGTTTATAACCATAATATTTACAGCTAAACCAAAAACTCACCAATAACAATATATCTACTTTTTTGTATGGCAAAATAAAAGAGTTATTAAAGCCCATGATTTTGTTAAACAAGAAATAAATACCCACTAACAACATTTCAGATTGTAGTGAACAATAAATTCAGAGCTGTTGACGCTGCACGCTCAAGTTGGCGCCAGAGTTGTCAACAGTAACGTAAGCGGCCAGTCAGGCTGTCCATCCGAGCTGTGAGGATAACTAATTCAGTAAATATTCAGATCTGACTGAGAATAGCATATGGGCAGCAGTACTGGCCATCCAAGAGCAAAGAGTTAACATTGGCAAACTTGATGCAACTATTTTTTTAAGGTGAAAAACCATAGCGGTCATCATTGCCTGTAAAACACAAGCATTCAATTTTAATACAAAAGTTCAACACGAAACAAGTATCTATAAATATTACCAATCACATTCAAACTATGAAAAAACACCGCACCATTACAACGGTCTTGTACTTACCTAATACTTCACCAAGACCAATAAGAATCCCAGATAGGCCTACCAACTGCTTAGCACTGGCACCAAATTTAGAGGTAAAACCAATACATGAACTGTATACACCACTGTAGAATGACAGCTCAAAACCTGTAAAACAAGATTAATCAAATGGTAAAAATGTGTTTCCACATTGCAGGTAATTTAGTTTGTATACATCAGGACAGGACGTATAGGAAAACTATACATTTTTTTTCCGGACCAGCTCAAAGGGTTTTATTGGAACTTTATCATTGGGGGTTACAAAAAACCCATTGGTAAGAAAATAAATTTTCCAAAGAATAATTGCCTTTATTAGGCCTATACTTTTCTTCTTTTTTTTTAAATGAAGAGAGAAATTTTGTCATTGGGTTTTCCTTTGCAAAAGGAAAGCATTTCCTAGATACTATTGCCAGTTTTCTAATATCAAACGAGCAAACTTAAAAAGGTCTCTGAGCATTTCCTTGAAACTTTGGCATTCTGGATTTTCATTGACCGATACGAGATGTATATTGGTCAAGATCTTATTTTTGGAAATATTAATTTTTCCGCTATCGTCTAGTGCAATTTTCTCAAGACTTTGTAACTAGGGGGTTTCCCTATAGCAGGGGTTCTCAACCTGGGGAGCGTAGAAGAATTTCAAGAGAGGCGTGAGGATTTAAAAAAAAGAAAATATTCAAATAATGTCAAGGACAAACAGTGCCAGCCTTTTCATTAATGTTGTGAAAATGACTTGTATTGCATGCCAACCTAAAATAGATCCTAGATTACCTCAAACAAATTTGTATGTAGTTCAAAATAAAGTTATATGTAGTAATATAAACCTTTTGTGTGTAATATTATCTATACTAGTGGACCCGGCAATGCTTCGCTATTGCTATTGCTTGATTTACCTAACCTAAAATTATATTCAGTTTTTGATCCAAATCAGTTGTTGATCAAAATCAGCTGTTGATCAAAATCAGCTGTTTTAAGCTTTTCATACGAACAGCTGTTTTTTGTGCCCCTGATAAAATGAAAAGAAATCTTTCTTCTTCTTCCTTAAGATTGACCTTCCATAAGATTAACATTGAAACTTTGAGGGCCACTGGGGCGTATCCCTGAGGACCGATGTAAATTATAATAGGATTCTGCTCATCTACAGGACACTACCTTTCTAACGGTATGCGCGAATTTCTCCTACGATGCACACAAGCTGAGAAAAAAGGACGACAAGTTTTGTGCTTGCCTATTAATATATAGATTTTCATTTAATAACCGGCTTCATTTTCAAATTCCAATTGTACGACTGGTATTACCACGAGCATATTATGGTGGTGGTGTGGGGGGAGACGAGACCACACATCACTCAAAGGAAGGGGGGGGTGGGGCACAGAGCCTGAAAGGTTGAGAACCCCTGCCCTATAGGAAAAGAGAAAATTAATTTCCTGCTTTCCTGAGATACTATTTAGCTGTTTTAAAATTGTTTTTGTCTTGGGTCTTATCAAATCTAATTTAAAAAAGTAAATGTTCCGGCTCAAACATTTAAATATGTTGGTGTAGACTTACGAACACCAGTTTTAATACATGGAATGCGATTTATGTAAAGGAAGTTTTAAAGTTCTTCTGACACCAGAAAATCCACATCACACTCGTAAAAAAATATTGATATAACATTGATAGCAATGATAACATCATAATTATCTACAAATAGATACTCATAATGAATATTCTTCTTTGGACATTCTAATCTACATTGATGATTTCATCTGTACATTTTAATAAAAAATGTATTATTTGATTACACAGCTCAACCACTGACATTAGTTGAGCGAATTTCCAAAACTTAGTTTATATGTTTTAGGGTTTCAACACTTTCAACCATCTATTTAACAAATTGGTCTACTCACAATAGCTGCCTGTGTGTACGAAATATATTAGTAGAATTTGTTCGCACCTCAACCTCCAACCCCTGCTAGCAACGGAAAAACTCGCTCTGCAAACTTCGGTTTGCTCACCGCGGACAAACTCGCTTCACGAGTTTGCATCCTGGCCATCGGACTTGGTTCACAGCATTACTCGGCCTCACGGTAAAATCTCCATGTGGATTTGAACAAGTAACTTTTATAGTATTTTTTGTTTTGATCGATATTGGGGGAACCAGACGGGCTATAAGGTTGTTTAAAAAACCAAATGAGCAGAATAAGCTTCTATATTTATTTATAAGTTTAGATAAAACCCCAAAAAAGTTTCACTCTACGAAAATCTAAAGTTGTTACTTCGTTAAAAAACATTCTTCCGGTTGTTGTATTTTTTGGCTAACGAACTCGTCCGAGCGACTTAGACAACCAACGTGTGTACCAAATCAGACGTAAAATACTCATGCGGTCCTCCTACATATTTATACTTTGTTCAATGGTACTGTACTAGTTGTTCTAATTATAACCATTTCAATCCACTCTAGCGCAACACTCACCCGTGTACAAGAACGTAACACACAGCAACAACATCTTCTTAGTGGTGAACAATGAAATGGCTCCTTTCAGTGCTTGTATCGGAGCTGCTTCAGTTCTAGCGATCATCTCTCCGTCGGCTGCTCTCGCTCTCGGCAAAAACACTAGGACAACGATACCGACTACAGAGACTGCGACTAGTACTGAAAACACTAACGTTCGGGTCGACGAATCGATGTGTTCCTTGCCTTGGAAAGCGAAATATACAAAGATGTTTCCAAAGAACATACTGGAACAGAGAATATTGATTTGTTAATTTCATATAATTTATTTACATCTGTGATTTACAGAATAAAAATGGGCGTCACTTTCTAATAAACCAGCGACTGTAATACACAAACTAGTACGACCCGACAATGCTTGCTATTGCTTGATTTGAGTATATAAATATATTTAGATTAAATTTACGAACATAATTTAGTGAGTGGATTGAAAAATGAATTTTGAAGTGCCTTGTGGTTAAAATAAGATTCATATGATCAGGGCAGGTGGTAGAGCACATATTAAACATACCATATGTATTTAATGAGTATTTAATGTTAAAGCAATTTGTTTTACATGGGCATCCATCCCATTTTGATTATTTAATTTTAAGGGTAGTTATACCATTTCAAAATTTTGACTCAAGCAATCGAATAGAAAATTGTTTTTATATCATTATTTAAGAATAATATTACACAATTTTAGCTTTATAGCTTTTAGGAAGTTAGTTCAATTTATATTTATTGTATAGGGGTAGCAAAACCTTTTCAACTCCTTAGACTGTAGTAATTGTAATGTCTAAACACTCCTGGCATTAATGTAGATAAACTGAGCAATTTTTAGTGGAAACGGTCAAATAGTTTTTGAGTCAATAGAGGACAAAGAAACAAATATTCCTTTTTATACACAGAGTGTCCCCAAACTCTCTGGCCTCCTTTTGTGGATTTGTTACTGGGATCGAGACAAACATATTTTACAATATAAAAATGTGTCCACAGTGCTTACTTCTTCATCTGTCTGTGTTTTTTTACAAAATAATTCATACATAGAGAACAGTTTGACTGACTGAGTTCAAACTTGGAATAATCTATTTTAAGAAAAATAAACAATTATATCCAATAATAGCGCCTGTTTGAAAATTTCAAACCTGAATTACCCAAAAAACCGTACATTTTAACAAATAATGTCAAGATACCTATTTTGTAGCCCTTTTAAAATTTCCTATCGAATGGTGTAACTGTCAAAACAATAGGATGAAGGATAATAATTGGTTTGGTTGTGTAAAAATTGGTTTATTCAACCCGCTATCCTATCCCAACTCGGTAAATACAACGATATGGTGGGTACGAATGCTGTTATTACAAACAAATAATTCAATACATATTTTAAATTGTTCATAAAATCGTTTTACACAACCATCAAACTATTTTTTTTAATTCCTGTGATTTACACTAACACATGAACAATGAGAAATCTTTTGTTCTGTCTGGACGTCTGGAGTTTTTTTATTTTACTTATTTATTTATTTTAAAGACATATAAATAATTTTCTTACAGATAAAATTCTAAAATATTTGTACTTGGTTAAAAGGCTATTTAAAAGCATTAAAAATTAAATTAAGACTTTTTTGAAAAGAAAAAAAATTTGAACACGCAGCTAAACCGCTGACGTGGTTGAGTGAATTTAAAAAATTAAGTTTCAAAATTTGGGAAATTTGTCTTGTTTGCACCTGAGCCTCCAGCCCACACGATGCTAGCGTCGCTGTTCTATATTCTTATATTTTCTTGTTCCATATTTTTTTTGTACAGTACTGTATTCCACACTGCACTTTGTTCTGTATGTTTTTTCACCTCAGTGTTTTCTAAACAAGTGATTTTAGGCTGTTACAAACAGCACCGAGTACGCTAGAGTCCTAGCCGGTCCACAATACCTCGGTAAATTGAGGTTCTACTGCACTGTAATTTCGGTCATAAGATTAACAAAGAAATGAAAACAACAAAGTGTACGTACCTACACTGAAGCATGGCCCAGAATATACCAGAGTTCCTCGAGATCGTCACTGAGTCAGAGTTGAGCGTAAGATAAGTCCCTTGTCCTGTCCAGATGGCAGCAGCTCCAATTCCTATCAGAGCCGAAGCAAAGTATAACAATATCGTGCTTGGCATGAGGAAGGATGCTATGAATAATCTGCACACACAACATTACATGGTCAAAGGCAGAGTAAGATATTGTTTTGTTACAAGTAAAGGTTTTGGCACCAACTCTAACAATGGTTTGTATTATAATTAGCTATTATTATTTCTTATTTACTGGCAGCTGTTGACAAAATACAATGTATGGCTATAGTCATAATTTTCACTACATTCACATTCATGTGCAGAGGGTTGTGTTGCGGTGACTGCCTTGGGAATGATGGGACCCATAATTACAAACCAGGGGATTTGGTAGTAGGTTACCTGACTGTATTGTAAGAGCTTCAGGGCGTCAAAGTAGATCTTATGGTGTTGGATGCGATAAGGACACTAAATTTTGACCATTCCTTCACAGTAAAGATCGATGGTCCCCAGGAGGCAGGAAATGCAGGACCTAGATCTGGTGTAAACACACAAGAATGGTAAACGGATGGCTCCAAAATGACCAGCGGAGTTGGAGCAGTAGTTTACAGTCCTAGGTGCAGCTTATCTAGGGCTATGGGCTCCTTACCATAGATTTTTCAGGCAGAGGTCATTGTGATTGATCTCTGCGCCTGTGAAATTCTCAAAATAGGAATTAAGGGAGCCAGGATTAATATCCTTACTGATAGTCAAGCCACCTTAAAGGTGCTGGAATCATTCACCTTTGAATCAAGGCTAGTTTGGAACTGTTTTAAAGCAGTGAATGACATGGCTAGACTCAATGAAGTTATTCTTAAATGGGTGCCTGGCCATGTAGGCATTATGTTAGGCTTGAAAAAACGTTACAAAAATAACTTTTCAAAGTACCCTTTTCCTTATACATTTTACTTTTTCCAAAATATTTTTTTTTTGTAATTTCCTCTTGCCTTAAGGGACTTTTAATTACCTTAATCAGTTTTCAAAAATGCTTAAGAATACAATTTTAATTTTGTATGACTACTTTATCTAACAACTTCTTACTTTAAAAAATTACTAAAAAACTTTGTTAACCTATTTTGCTAGCTACTCTTTTTACAGATTATACATGATTAAAAACCACTTTTTATGCATATTTAGAAATGCATTGTTCTTTACGACTCATGTTTAAAACAGCTTATTTCCTGCCACTTTAGACCTGATCTACTTTGCTTAGGCCTGTCTGAATGACTTGGTAAAGTTTGCATCATTTTCAAAAATTATTACATTGAGTGGATAGGCCTCCCTTAATCCGTCTTAAGACGTTACTGGAATTGCTATTCACAACTAGTCTTCCGAACTGATTTCTTGGGACTATAAATGAAAGACTGAATCATTCAACATGTTTTTCAGTGTCTTTTGGTCGTCCCATACTCTTCCCTTTGCAAAGGCAGCCGGTGTTTTCAAACTGATGATCCCATCTACGGATGTTATTATCACTTGGAGAAATACGTTTGAACTTAATACGGAACACGCTTTGCTCTGTAACTACTGATTCAGTCCTTGCAAACTGTAAAACACAAAAATATTTCTGTTCACTAGTCACCATTTTTGCTATTAGCGCTTTCTAGTGGAAGACAGAGGAAACAGTAAAGGCGCACAGTTGTACCAACAAAACGTTTTGAGTTGTTCTTTCATTTGATTATTTATAGTTGTAAGTTAAATGCAATAAATACTACAAAGCTTTAAAACCCTGATATTTATTTTGAAATAACCCGTATAACAGTACAAAAAACCCACTCACCCATAGATTATGCCACCAAACAGCATAGTGATCCTGGGTCCACACAGACTTATCATTGATGGAGCCAACCAATTACTAACTGCAAACACTGCATATATAATGGCTAAGCTTGTATAACCGTCTCCTTTGAAGTCAGGATCATCCTTCGCGATACTCGTCAGCACAGTTTTCTGAAACAAGTCAAATTATTAAGGCTCACATCAGTTATTATGACGTACATTAAATTTGTTATTATAATATTTCAGATCTATTGGGAAACAGAGTGGCTAAAGGCGCTAGTTCAGTCTCCAACAAGGGTCGAAACTTGTAATAAGAGTGTAACCTAGTTAGAATACATAAAGGCTTTATTCAGCTACGAGAAATAAATTTCTACTGGCTATAATTAATGAATACAGCCGAGTTTTGCCTATCTTTGCACGGGCCTGTCCTCAATAACTGTAATAGAAAAGCAGTAAGACTTATGCACTATGAGCTTGTATTATACTTCATTTAGTTTATTTTACTGCCAGAACATACAAATATATAGCATCGCCATAAAAATACACTTAGTCTCATATACTAAGATACCTTTCTTAAACTAAATCTACTTAACTCTCAATTAACTGTAACTCCGTCATAGAATAAAATGTATAAACTATGAACTACATTTGCATAATACACATTACTAGATTAGTTACCTGCTCCCTTTGCTCACCAACCCCCGCGACGAAAAAAATGCAAACAGATTATTGTATACTATGATATTTTCACAAGAATGACGATTAATTTTTTATTCTCATATAGAAGAGAGACAATTTTCAAGTTATAAAATATGACCAAAATGTGATACGGTAAAGCAGTATTTCAAACTGATCAGATAGGCCTAGTAAAGAATAAATATGGCGTAATTTTAATGGTGTTTCAATTATGATATAGTAAACCTTTTTCATTGTTGGTGTTTGCTATTACCTAACCTATAAAAAAATGAAAATTTTTTTAAACATGCTTTCCTATCCATGAATAACATAAATAGATTCGAACTAAAAAATAACCCACAGATAAAATTAATTCTTCCTCAGCGAATCTGATATTGTAATGAGACTTGATAGCTTGCAATCTTTTTACTTTTCACAAAATAAACACAC
>JAGFPH010000384.1:207564-222042 GCA_018207615.1 Philaenus spumarius | reverse complement strand
TGGTACTTTTGGTCAAAATTGACCTTTACCGACTGGCCTATATAATAATGTATATTATTTTAAAAATTGAACAAATAGGCCTACAGTTTTATAAAATCATATCTGAATTTTACAACTCTTTACTACTTTATATAATTTATAACTTCTAAATCATTTGATATATCAATGTGAAATGAAAAGCAATTAAAAGATGATAGTGTTATCTTTGTTTTGATATATGATTACAATAATATATGTAAATAACAAATAAGCCTACACATTTTGCTATATCGTAATGAATAGGCCTGGATATAGGCTAACCTAAAATTTAGGCCTATATTATGTAATATAATATTAATATATTTTGAGTCAATTGAAGTTTTAATATAATATATTAGTGAGCTTACAACATAGGCCAAAATATCGAAATATATTCAGATGAATTGTTTTCTTTGTAATCAAGGGCATCAAAAATCTGGCTTTATTGCAATAAAAATTTAAAGCCAAGCTTTTTTTTGACATTCCTATCTTTAAAGGCTTCTCGCAGAGAACAGGTCTAGCTTGCACCAAGGAAATTAAAAAACCCATGTCGACCTCAGTCATTGTGAAATAACAATACACTTTTTAATGCCTTGTGGGTGATATCGTCGAAATCTGCCGACCGTATAAATGCCGGTCTATATGAATGTGCAGGTTTTAAACACGTGAAACCAAAAAACTCGCCGGTCGGTTGATACCGGCACCGTCCATAAAAAAAATACAATAAATAATTTCACCAATAAATATATACAAATATTACTTTAAAATACTCAGTAAATGCTCAATATCATTCAAGCTTAATAGCCACATTTTCAACAGAATCAAAAATGTATTAAGTGTTGCACTTTGCTTAATGTTATCCGGAACTAAGTTAAACATTCTAGGCGCAACAAATGTATACAAATTAAGATATGTAGTCAAACTAGGTTTTGGAACCGAAAAAATGTACGGCTTCTTAGGCATTCTCTATATTGATTACTTAAAACAGGTTTACGTATATAAACATGCTTTAAGACCTTGTATACACACAACAAATGTAAGGGAAGCATTTTCATTGTTTTAAACAACGGCAAAGAGTGATGGTATCTAGTGCGCTTAGTGATAATAATATACTTTTTTTGAAGAGATATAACTGATTTCTAAGTATGTGGCTGAATACGTTCCACCCCAACACACCAACCCATACTCCGGTCTACTATCATAGACCATGAATAATAAAATAGATCATGCATGCATACGGCGGCAGTGTGGCGAAAAAAAGGTTGTCGGGAAAATATTGCATGATCGCGCCGCGGGGTAGCGCTAGGGAGAAATCATTCAAGGCATTGGTGCTACACACAGCTTTCGTCGTTTCCCCCATAGATCGCGCCACTATCGTCGAATTTCCAGTGGATTGAAATAATGCATTGGATTGGAGTTCTATAATTAGGTTACCCAAATACAATGCTACTATGAACCAATGAATAATAAACCGACTTTAAAACGTGCAAACGGACACTGTTTTTTAAGAAGGTAGAAAATTCTTAAGGTTTTGTTTAATTTAGTTTTAAGGCTTGTAATGTGTGATCTCCAGGTACATCCAAAGTCAATGGTTATACGGTACCTAAGTATTTTATCGACTCAACATGCTCAACATCAGAACACGCTCTGTCACATGTCTTATTACTACACACACACAGTCTGCACGTTTATACATAACACAAAAATTGCTTTAATCTTTTATTGAGAGAAAAATTTATAAATGTAGTTTTTGATATACTCAAAACCATAAAATGCATTGAAAACCGACATCTTATTGGCACACAAATCCCATTCAATAGCCAGGCAAACTTCATCCCATGAATCGTGCACTTAACAAAGGGCTGTATCATCTGCAAAAGAATTTTCCTTTAAAATTTCCTCTGCAAAGACTATTAATATATATATAAAAAAATGTAGCTCCTAACACGGAACCCGTGGGACATTTTTGTTTGCAAAATAAACAAAATGGAGGATATCTCAAAACGAAGCGTTTTTGGAAAAAATGTTAGTCTCGATTTTCTCTCATTTTGACCCATAGAACAATTTACAGAAGTTTGGCACTTTACTTATGGGACACCCTGTTAACATTGTGAAATGTGCACTTATCACAGCTATAGAATAGGTTTTATTGGGTAGTTTAAACTGTCCGTTTGACAAACAAACTTTCACCAGAACTGCAATTAAGTACGTCGCGTCGTTAAATCTCACAATTGTTTGCAAAGTCAACATAGCTTCGATAAAACATGATTTCAGCTGAAACAATAGGCGTATTCGTACTATCACTTCGATATCTGGCATTGACTGTGACGACGATTGGTCATGACTTGTACTGATAGTGTGGGTAGGCTACATGTACGTGTTCCATCCATCGATGGATGATGCACTTTTGTCCTAATGCTCTGTGTAAGTATTATACAGAGTGTCTCGCAACCATTCTACAAAACTTGACCACGTTATTCAGCAGGTCAAAACTAGCAAATACAATATAAATGAAAATGTAAATGTTCGATTGTTCAAAATCTCAAATCTCCGAAAGTTCTTCACCGATTACGTTGAAATTTTTGCACAACATTACATTCGAATACAAGCAGGTTTTTATATACTTTTGATTAACAGCAGCATCTATTGATCATAAAAACAACAAAAAATAAACTAAATATTTAACAAAAATGTGAATGCCATTAAATATGTTTGTTTATTGACTATAAAAGAACCAGCAAGGCTCAGGTCTAAACTTTAAAACCCTAACCTAAAAGCTAGAAACACAAAAATAATTGCTTCAAATTTTGAAATCAGCTGTTAATAAAAATATTGGAGCAAACAGCTATATATTATCTGTTATTTTATTCAATTGGTTGCTATGGTAATAAATGTAAATACATGTGTTGGTTTATCATTCTAGGCCTAACCTAAGAATTTTGTTCGACTAAATTTACAAATATTGAAATAAAAAAGGTTTTTATCGAAATGAATTATAGCCTATGTTACTCAGGGATAGTGTAGCTTTTTATTAGTAAAACAATTTTTTCAATCGGTTCAGTAGTGCCAAAGATTACCCCCGACATACAAACAAACAAAAAAACAAACTTTACCTCTTTATAATATTAGTATAGAAATAATAACAGTAATCAGTTGTTTGCTATAATATTTCCCATTAACACCTGATTTCAAACTTTGAAACAATTATTTGTATTTCTAACTTTTAGGTTAGGTTTTTGTAAAGAGCGCCATCTGTTGGACGTAAAAACAACACAAACTATACTAAATATTGTATGGAAAAGGGAGCGCCCTAATAAATAATTTCTTTAGTATTTGCACAGCAATCAGCTGTTTGCTCAAATATTTCCATTAGCAGCTGATTTCAAAATTTGAAACAATTATTTCTATTTCTAACTTTTAGGTAGAGTTTTGTTTTAAGTGTAGACCTGAGGATTGCTGGTTTTTTAACCTTTATTGATAACTGGTGGTATAAACTAAACGAAATAATTTGATTTAGACGTTTAACATTATTTACCGTCTTAGCTTTGAGATTATTATTAATCCTAACCTTTATTGTAAAGAAAACCTAACATATGTGTATAGAAGGGTCCAACGGGGTTGCGGAGCACGCAGTGGTCTCCCCTAGTAATACTGTACAAGCTCTATCTTGCTTAGGGTAACCGCATAGTGGAGCGGCGACACAAGCGACGGTAAGTGGGAAGATAAGAGAAGAGCGATGAATACAAACACACGCGCTTCAATAGAACATCTCATAGTGGAAGGGAGAGCAAAGCGACAATGAGCGCTGCCAAAAGGGATAAGAGCAAAGGAATCAAACATACTTGATTTCGTCGGTATTATCACAGGTGGGTTTTCACTTAAAATTGACGTTGAACTGCCATTTTCCTCTGAATTAATAAGATTTTTCTGCAAATAAAACTATAGTTAGTTGTGACTGGGAGTTGAAACAATTAACAAAGAGACCTCTGAGTTTTGAAATCGATTCTGGATCAATCAGTTCACTTGCTGCAATTAATTATTGTATATTTATGGCAAGTTGAATGAGGTTTAAAATATGTTTTATACTTGCAATGAGATCAATAAATTGTTTTCTAAAAATAAATTAAAATACGTTAAAAATCTAAATATTGGAAATGCATCTATACATATTGGGTGAATCAATAGTCTGGACCCCCCCCCCTTATTTCTCACCCAAGTAAATATGCCAGGAAACCCTTGGGGGGGGGGGGGGTGTCATGCAATCTTGGAAGGAAGTTTCATTTTACGAGTTTGAAAATTTTGAGTGTCCCCCAAAAAATGGGGGATTTTGGGGGCAACTCAAAATATTTAAATCTAAACCCCCTTCAAGTGACCCCTCATTTTGAAGTGCTTACAAAACTTAACGAATGGTGAAAACCAGAGTTCGCTATCTCTTCTCTATCCAAAATGGTAGCCAATATTATCATTATAGGATTTATGTAGGATTTATGAATACTACAATTTGTTTAACAGTGACAATGATTTCATTACCACTCTAAAGTATGACCTATTCTGAAGGTATTGAAACAAAGAAGGGGCTGGTTTGTACTAAACCGTTATAGTAGTTCAAACTGGGAAAGTCCACAGTACTAAGGTCACTCAATGCAAACAAACTTCTTATCAGTGTGCTTTCTTCATTGGAATCTTTGTCTATTGCATTCCTAACTGATTTATAATAGAACACAATCAACAAATAACCCAGATTCTTCACAGAAAGTAACTTTACCTAAAGAAAACGAATGTAAGTGTAGACTTCATTAAACTTTGCCGGGCTACCATTTTGGATAGAAAAGAGATAGCGAACTCTGGTTTTCACCATTCGTTAAGTTTTTGTAATCACTTCAAAATGAGGGGTCACTTGAAGGGGGTTTACTTTAAAATATTTTGAGTTGCCCCCAAAATCCCCCAATTTTGTGGGACACTCAAAATTTTCAAACCCGTAAAATGAACCTTCCTGCCAAGATTGCATGACCCCAAAGGATATCTCTGTATATTTAGAAAAATAGAGGGGTCCTGACTTTTGATTCACCTTGTATAAATAAAATTAAAGGGACTGTCTGTAATTTCAAAATATAAGCTTTTTTTATAAGATCATATATTATGGTTATTTACAAATTACCAAAACCCAAACACATATTTATACATGTTTTGTCCGTCTGTCTGTTTGCCCGGGCTAATCGGAATGGCTGAACCGATTTTGAAGAAACTTTCATTAACAAGTAGAGGACTTTCAGAGAAAATTTTAGGCTACCTTTTATTCCGAAAAATATTTAAAACTTCTGATGAAATAATGTACGAATTATAGACAAAATTATTGATTTTGTGGACAAATGTTGGGGGATATTGAGTGTCTATTTCGATCTACTTCTTACAATATGTACAGGCCACAGCTACCAAAACCACCCAACTTAGATCCAAGTGCCTCTGTCCTAATAAATTATCATTTACGTAAAAATTCCTATTAAAAAATTGTAAAAACTAAGAAGAAAATTAGGGATTTTGTGGTTTGCATTGACATTACCATAAATGTCACGGCAGGGGTTGACGAGCGAAGCGAGCATGGGCAGCGTGAAAAATATGCGAGAAAAAGATAAAAAAATAGAAATATTTAACTTAACTCAGTATTAAATAAGGGCTGATGGGATTGTGATTGAAATTTGTCCACTTCTTCAGTAGTCCTAGCTTCAATTTTACGTAATCAATTTAAATTCATTTGAAAATAATTCGAACACGCAGCTGAACCGCTGACGTGAGTTGAGCGAATTTCCAAAATTAAATTTATATATGTTTTTGGGTTTCAAACAACTATTTGGGAAATTGATCTACTCACGAAGGTGCTGCCAGCATGTGCCAAATATATTGCCATCGGTCACCACGGTAAAAGCCGTGGATTTAATTTTGGTACTTTTACGGTATTTTAGGTTTTGATTGTTTTTGGAGGAACCAGTTGCGCTATAAGGACGTGTAAAAAACCAAATTTGCACAATTATTTCGTATGTCTATTTTTTTAAAGAAAACTTCAAAAAACATTTATTCTAGTACGAAAAATCTAAAAAAATGTTACTTCCTGTCAAAAATTTGGTCTAATTTTGGTCAATTTTTTTTCTAACGAACTCGTCCAAGTAACTTATAAAACCAACTTTCGTACCAAATTTGGATCAAATTGGACATAAAATGCGTCCGTTAGAGGGCGCACACATATATACATGTTACTTCCGGTCACAAATTTGATTTAGCCTACTTCCGGTCAATTTTTTGGCTAACGAACTCGTCCAAGCGACTTATAAAACCAACCTGTGTACCAAATTTGGACCAAATCGGACGTTAAATGCGTCCGTTAGAGTGCGCACACTTATACATAAAGTTACTTCCGATCAAAAATTTGGTCTAGTTCCGGTAAATTTTTTTAGCTAACGAACTCGTCCAAGCGTCTTAGAAAACCAACCTGTGTACCAAATCGGACATAAAATGCGTCCGTTAGAGGGCGCACACCTATATACATGGTACTTCCGGTCAAAAATGTGGTCTACTTCCGGTCAATTTTTTGTCTAACGAACTCGTCTAAGTGACTTTGACAACCAACGTGTGTACCAAATTTGGACCAAATCGGACATAAAATGCGTCCGTTAGAGTGCACACACCTATATACATAAAGTTACTTCCGTTCAAAAATTCGGTCTACTTCCGGTCAATTTTTTTTGCTAACCTACCAGTTCAAGCGACTTATAAACCCAATGTGTGTACCAAATTTGGTCCAAATCGGACGTAAAATGCGTCTGTTAGAGTGCGCACACATAAATATATACATATATATATATATATATATGATTTTTAATGACACCCCAAAATGTGTTCTGGGGACCATGATCGGTGCTCATTTGTTACTCCCGACCTTACCATAAGGGCCACTGCAATAGCTCATTTTTCCTACGGAAATTCGCTAATAAGAATGGAATTTTTCCGAATGCTGACGCAGTTGAGTATACAAATTATGAAACTCTCCATTAACATTCCGGAGTCGGTTGATGGCATTCCTTGTGTTTTTTTTTCGTTGTATATCATATTATTTCCAATGAAAAATTTTCCGTTAACATGAAATACATGTGTAAAAAGAAACAAATAACACATGAGCAATAGTGACATGACCAAAGACAGCTGAAAAATGTAACTTAAGTTGTCGCTATTGGTACTCTCACTTAGGTTAGATTAACAAACTAAAAGCAAACACAAACGAAAATCAACGAAAAATGCTTACTGTAATAATAATAATAATAATAATAAACAACCACGTAATTAACGTAAAATGCAATACTTCCATAACAATAAAATAAAAAATAAACATTAACCATACAAAAGTTAACTAAATGAAAACTATGGCATGACCGTAGGCTTCTGTCAGAGTAGCGATTGCCTTATCTCTGACACAATGCTTATTTACAATATTTACTTACATACTTATAAAATCAAATTAAACATCCATGTCTTTTTTAAACAAACTCACAAAACAAATGCTCCTAACTGTATTAAGATAAATATTTTTTTTTTAAATAATAATAATAACTGAATGTTAACATATTGCCTACCAACTATTTATATTTGTGTGACTTAAGTATTTACTTTATAAAATTGTTATAAATATAATATATTCTATTTCTTCGGACTAAATAAGATTATAGTCATAGCACATACAAATAGATGTTATACAAAATTATACATACTGCATTTTATCTTAACTTATTCTAAACAAACAAACATCAAATTTAACATTTCAGCAACTTAAAAATCTATTTTAAAATAATTATAATTGGTAAGTAAGTTCGTAAGCACACTCAGTTTCTCCCCTACCCACGAAGCCCTGACAGTATAAAATAAATAATTAAAATCCCTCACACAACCATATCATTTTAAAAAAACAAACACACGAAAAACCAGGTAAACAAAAGCATATGAAGTCATACATATAAATTGTAATAGATCACCGCTATGTATTTGAAATTAATAATTCAACTCTGTTATCAAATTATATCTGATTTTCTTACCCTCCCAGATGTAATTACCAACCGATGCCATCCCAGTTTTCCCGTTTAATACTACTTCTCGCCGTGGCAACAAAACGTTACCTAACCACCTACACCTTACACTTGCAAGGATAGGGCAATTTCCTACAAAATGCTCTACATTTTCATCTTCTCCCGAGTTACACAACGAGCACGTAAAAGTAATTCTTTGAGGTTTAAAATTTAACATTAATTGTCCAGCTCTAGCTCTCATAATTCTACTTATAAATCCTAGACCATGGTTATCACCTATATATGATTTATCCGCTATATTAACTGCGCCATGTGTGCTCTTTCAATCCACTTTAAGTGCTCTTCTTCCCTAATATTCGCGGAAATCATTTCTAGCTTTACATGCCATGTGCTCTTTTCCTTGTTTTCATACTGAAATTCATAATTAATTCGTTCCCCTAATTTTTTCCAAATATTGAACCACCCAACCTTATCCTTAGGCGGGTTACACACCGGTGTCGCTGACATTTATCGTGCTAGTGACATGCCCCTCGAAAACCAACCTGTGTTATCTTATGGGGCTATACACACCGGTGTCGCGGTCACGTTGTCAGCGACTCATGTCACTAGCACGTGTCTCTAGCGAACCAACCGGTCGGTGTTTGGACGGACATGTCTCTTGCCTCTTGGGTCCGCGCATGCGCAGAACTTATTTCTAGTCAGTTGTAAAGGCGCTGCGATACGAATCTGTTTTGTTCGAGGTGTTCTTGATACTTGTTCTGATTGTCACTGCCTCGATGTTACACTTATCTTTCAACAGACCGCACAGTTTTGTATAAGTTTCAGGTTTCATCCTATAAACATTTTGGAACTTTTCAGGGTGTTGGAATAACTGTCTTGACTGGATAACAAATTATCTTTCCAGTATGGATGGGTCCAGAATTCTCTTGCAATATTTATTCTTCGCCGTCGTCTTCTTCTCCTAAACACCAACAGCAACAACACAGCATCCTCCTCCGACGACGACATTTTCTAAAGTAAGCTGACTCCTTCTCTTCCTTGTAATGTCAGCGACACCGGTGTGTAACCCGCCTTTTGTATGTCACTGGCATCATGCTAGTGACATCAGAAATGTCAGCGACATCGTGTCAGCGACACCGGTGTGTAACCCGCCTTGCTTTGTAATGCTAAACCGTTTCGTCAGCCTACCATCTGGCAATTAAAGAATTTGTAATAAGTACTTAAACTGTAAACTAGTAAGTCCCGTGAGAAATCACAGGCAGATTAATTAGATGCACATCAGAAATACATCATGTAAAAAAATACTATTTAAAAACAACAGACTTTATCTAGGCCTACCCTAACTATGTTGACCGGGATTTTTAACTCCGTAAATGTGTACAAATATAAGGATTATAAAACTAGGCTTATTGTTGTTAAACAAATTTATTTATTTATTTACGTTATTATATATTTAAAGAAATATAAAAATTTTATCTTTTAACTGCTTTTTATTTTATATTGATTGATGAAATGATTTAGAAGTTACTAATAATATAGTGAACAAAATTAATAATCGAATATCTTTATAATATACTAGCTGACCCGTACGGCGTTGCCCGTGATTGTTGGTATTTTCAGTCTTTTTGACGTAATTGTAATTCGTTTTAAGTGTTCGTTGAATACCTCTGTGCGTATCCTACTGTGGTCATGAAAAAAAGTCTACGCTATTTAGGAAAGCACTGAAAATTGTATTCCTGTAAACTACTAACATAAAAAAGCTTTAAATATATCGTTTTAATTTATAGTTTTTACTAAGTTTGACTTTCACTTAATTTCATTGACAATGTTGCGAGCACCTACGGCCTTAGAGGAAGCTACGTACCAAATTTCATTCCAATTCGTTCTTATAGGGATTTTTAGTAACTTTGACCCCCCCCCTTCCCAAACCACCCTAAAATTTCGAATTTCTTTTAACCTTTTCTTAGCAAGGGTTTAAATTAGCTGGGGGCTGTAGAAAAGATATTTGAATCACTTTGTAACATCCGCGTTAATTTAGGATGTAACAAACTGGTTCAAATAGAGTTTGTAATTTTAAATGTATAGGCCTAATTATAAGTATAAGATATATATTGTTTAGTATTTAAATATACAATATACAGTATATTATATCAAAATAAAGTTACGAATGTGATATTTTAATGGCATTTAGTTTAATTCAGATGGTTTGTTTAGTTTTCAATAAAATATGTTTAAACTCGTGTATGTTTATGGTTATGCATGGTGTCAAATAATTTGTTTGTTATTATTATTATTGATAGCGAAAATATGTTTTGAAAATTATTAAAAACTTCATAGTTATTATATATATTTTATATAAACAATATTTTAAGCAGCATATCTCTAAGTAGGCCTATATAGATATTTAATAACCAATGTTTGAGTTGAATTATAATTCTGTAAGCATTTTTATTTGTGTTTGTTTATAGTTTTTCAATCTAACCTTAAAAAGCTGTTGGTTTTGAAGAGTATTAAAGTGATTATAAATTTGCTAAGTAATGTTGCTATAGTAATACATGTAAACAAACATAAGATTTTTATACGAACAGCTGTGTTTGTGAGCTATGGTTTTGAGTTCATACAATAAATGCTGTTCAGTTTCTTCCAAATTTGAAACTTTTTCGGGAAACTTTTCGAACTTTTCTTTACGTATAAACCTTCTATGAACTACTACAAACATTTTAATACCAAAAATAGCCAAATCGGTCCAGCCGTTCTCGAGTTTTAGCGAGACTAACGAACAGCAATTCATTTTTATATATTTAGATATGTTATGTTATGTTATATTATATTATGTTATACAAAGATGTACGAATGTTTCCGAAGCTAAATGATTAGATGTTTCTTCTTTAAATGTGTATAAACGAATACTGATAATAAACGGTTGTATTTTTAATATACAGTTTATAACCTCAAAGCAAATCTTATAACGCATAATAGCATATGTCTATGCTTTTGTATAACTCGTACAGTATTTAAAAAAATCAACTCCACAAGAAATTATAATGATTGAAATTGTAAACATAACCCCAAAGTATAATCTACGCTGGTTTTTGTTTAAGTATTACAGATGATGGGTGGAATCAGCTGTTTTATTATATTGTTACTCACGTACGTATGCACCTATGTATGTACGTACGTACGGACACTCGCTTTTATAGGAGTCGATTAAAGACAAAATGCCAGCAGAGATCAAAACCCGTTTCCAAAATGCTTACAGTATTATAATTCAATTCAAACATCTGTTGTTAATATTATAAATAAAACAGCTGATTTGGATCATATACTTAACATATTTTTTTAGGCCTACAATGAACCAAAACACGTATATTTGCAACCAACTTGGCAAATTTAAAATCAGGTATTTATTTATCACATCTAAAAGTTTTTTTATTTTAGGTAAAAGCAATTTATTAGGTATATGTAGATAACATTATTCTTAGTCCATAAAAATGCACTGCTACTAAAATGCACATTTACTAAACTGCACATACAAATAGAAACAGTAATGTTATTGAAGTAATCCACATTTGGGAAATTTAATAGGCTACTGAAGTTGTATGATAACGAAACAGTTTTGTCGACAACTACCAGAGAACGCGTGACAATTTGATTACAACTTTACAACATTCTACGCATACGCTGTAACGTATCTACAATCTATGATTTCACGCTTTTGTTCCATTGAGCCAGGCAATACAGGCAGTTTTTGTTCAAATTCTTTACGAAACTACATTTTCGTTGCGTTTTTGTTGTACAGTCGGTTTAAAAAAAAAATGGTTATACAATCAGTCAAAACTGTGGCTCAACTCTTTAAGCACTGAGCTTATCTACGAACTTGTCTTACATTAGCTACGTGTAGGTCACCACTGAGTCGTCATTTCCGTGAAACTATCAGAGTATCCAGTAAATCTGTTTGCATTGGCTTTGCCATGGGTCGCCGCAGGGGTCGGTGAGCGAAGCGAGCAGGGGTGGAGCCCCTAGTATGGAATACCCGGTTATACAGTCAATCAGGAAGAAATTGATACCTTTAAGGAATTTTAATACTAGGGAGCTCCACACCATTCTCGCTTCGCTCACCAATCCCCAAGCAAATTCAAACATATTATTGTATACACCGATATTTTCACAGGCATGACTATTTGGTTAGGACAGAGGCACTTGGATTGGGATTGGTACTTGTACATTATTGGATTGAAACGAGGAAATAATAGTTTTTTTCCATCCCAGTTTTATATCCTCCTAACATTAAAATAATTAATATCATGTCATATGTTTTCAGAATCATTCCTATTAGACAGGATTTTTCAATAAAAAACTATAAACAGCAGATTTAGATATTTTAATGAGGTCTTCTGTTCACAGAAGGCAAAGAACTAAGGTAGTACATATTATGTATCAACTTACTCGTGACATTCTACCGACTAATTTGAAATAAAGTTCGTTACTGAAAGACTTATCACGCAAAAAATATACAAAGTTTGGAATCTATGACATGGAGTCATGGTCTTCTCCCGACGCAGCAAAAATACGGATAGCAAAAAATGTACAGAAAAACCTAAAAATTACAACAGTATCTGTACATATAAATAAAATTGAAATGTCTGTTATTTCGAAATAAATACTTTTTTTCTAAGCTCATATAGTTGTTCACACTTTACCAAAATGCAAACATGAGTTTTTTTATTTTGTGTCTATCTTTCTGTCTGTTTGTCCGGGCTAATCTCTGGAATGGCTGAACCAATTTTGACGAAACTTTCATTTGCATGTAGAGGACTTATCAGAGTATAATCTATGCTTCTTTTTATCCCGGAAATAGAGTTCTTATTTATTTTTTTTTAAATTATGGACAAAATTAGAGGTTTTGCGAACAAACGTGACACGCAACTATTATAAATCAAACAATTGATTTGGATCAAAAGCTTAACATTTTGACTAGAACGTCTGTGTTTTAATTTACTGTATACGCTGGTTTAACCGTTAAATATACAGGGTGACTAATTTAAGTGTGCCACCATTGGTAGCCTATATCAGAAGCGACAAGATTTACAGGAAACTTTAAATGGGGACTTCACCTACATTTTAGTGACCATTAAAAATATGAATTTGAAATTTTGAAAATATGCCGATATTTTCCAATATGGCGGCCAACATTCGAATTTCTTATGTTAATCCCTGTTTTTTATGACGGATGTGGGTTTTTTATGCAATTTTAAGACTTTTTACTCTTGCTATTTTTTTTATAAACTTAACCGTTTAGCCGCTAGGAGCGCTGAAAGTTTTAGAAATCTTATTTCAACAATTTATTTTAAAGATTCTTATTTTCCATTTGCAAACAATAAAATTTAACTCAAAGTGCAACATTTTTTACAATGTAATATTAAAAAGCTGTTAAAATTTCACAAATACTTTATTTTAAACAAAAAACGTACTTAAATTACTGTTAAAAAAACGCTAACGCAACCACTGTGTATTGTGTAAGAAGATGTATTTATGCACGCAAGCTTGTATTTATGAAGATGGAGGACATTTTGAAAACCTGCTTTAAGTCATAATTAATTAAGTCATCTTGACTGCCTTTTTCAGTACCAAAACATTTTATTGCTATGATACAAAGAAGTTTCTTACAATACTATGCACGCTTTACGATGTAGGAGAAGAAATCTGTAAAAATAGTACAATTGTCATGTAAGCTATTTAGGAACTTTTGACAGAATTTTTTTTGTTTAAAATAAAGTATTTTTTTGTAATTGCAACAGCTTTTTAACATTCCATTGCAAAAAAATATTGCACTTTGAGTAAAATTGTATTGTTTGCAAATGGAAAATAAGAATCTTTAATAAATTGTTAAAAATTTTTCTGAAACTTTCAGCGCTCCTAGAGGCGAAACAGTTAAGTTAAAAAAAACACCAAGAATAAAAACGTCTTAAAATTGCATGTAAACCCAAATCCGCCATAAAAAACAGGGACTTCCATAAAAAATTCGAAAGTTGGCCGCCATATTGGAAAATGGCGGCATATTTTTGAAATTTCAAATTCATATTTTTAATGGCCACAAAAAAGTAGGTGAAGTCCCCCATTTAAAGTTTCCTGTAAATCTTGTCGCTTCTGATATACCAATGGTGGCACACTTAAAATAGTCACCCTGTATATCAACACAGTATGCAATGTGAAATGTCCTTATATATGTTAAATACACCTCAATACCTGATTTGTAATTTTTAAGTTCGTTCGGGAGTTAGAGTAACAAACTAGCGGAAAACAGGGTTTTTAGCGTTTATTGGCGCATGGCTAATAATTTACTTAGGCCTAAAAGTGATACATAGATCGATTTGGGCGAAACTCACTGTGC